>JARJLF010001338.1:0-84019 GCA_029378395.1 Mycena leptocephala
CGAAGGGGAAATCAAAGGCGGTGGAGGGGAGATCGAAGGTGGCGAAGGTGGCGAAGGTGCCGGAGGTACGGACCAAATCGGTGGCAGCCAAGAAGACGACGGCGGTGGCAGCCAGGAAGACAACAGCGCAGCCAAGAAGACGACATCAGCGAAGCGGAAGGCCCCCTCTGCCGACTCCTCCGACTTCTACGAGGACGACGTGCCGGAGGAGGAAGAGGCAACATCGCCGCCACCCCCAATGAAGAAGCTTCGCTCGGCGGGCCCCATCTCCCCGATGCCTCCGCCCCCGCCTCGCACTTTGCAGCAGCCTGTCCAATATATGGAGTCAGCGCCAGTGCCCGCGGGAAAGCCTGGCGGCATGTTCAAGACGGTGACGAAGCAGGTTTCTTTCACCCCCCCCGGGGCCCCGGCCAATCACCCCGCTGTCGTGGCAGAACGGCGCAGGCGCATGCATGCCATCGAGCCCGTCGAGCAGGATGACGGGCCATCTGGCAGTCACACTGGGCCAGCAGGGAAATCGCGAATGCTGCCGGGCGGAATTTCTTACTCCCCCAGAACCCCGCAGCTGCCCCTCGTCCCAGAGAGCCGCGCGCAGCGCCCGAAGCCCGCAGCCACCCCCTCTGCCCCCCAGCTGCCTGCGCAACCTGCGAACGTGGCCCAGATGGCCAGCCAGATCGCCGGGCAGCTGGCGCAGATGCCTCCCGAGCAGCTCGCCGCATTTTTTAATATGTTCCAACCCCGCAACAGCAGTAATTGATACCATTTCGACAGATAACGCACCTCTGCGAAGGCGCAAGGCCTTCATGTCAATTTTTTTCTTGGACTCTCATATCGCGCTATTGTATATCTACATCTTGGTATTGTATATCTACATCTTGGTATTGCATATCTACATCTTGGTATCCATGTATCATATTCCAATGTCTTGCTAAACCCGTACTATTGCTGTACACCTACTGTACATCCTTCACTGTAGACCTACTGTACATCTTTCTTGGTATAAAGTACATACTGCTGTATATTTTAGCACTAACAATGTAATTGACATGTGTGCATATACCTTGTGTGCCCAGCCAGTGTTTCCTGCGATATGACGATACCAGAGAAGGTGGCGAAGGACCGCGGAGGGTGTTTCCCGATGGGGAAGGCTGGCGGACGAATGAAGGCTACGAAGGCCGGCGCAGGGTGAATGTAGGTCTTTACCTTCGTCGTCAGGGGGCCTCTTAGGGGGGTTTTACTCATACACATAAACCCCCCTAAAAGGCCTTTACGTAAGTGGCAACGTAGGTGCCTTAGGTGGGTCATCCGGGATTGGAAGAGGGTGAAGGGGGCCTGCTTTGGGTGTAGTATGAGACTTGTTGGTCTGGCACTTGGGGCAGCCGGGGATGTAAGCACGCTCAAGGTCGCACCTCATGTTTGGCCAGTAATACGCGTCGCGCAAGGATTTGTAGCTCTTATCAAAGCCAAAGTGACCGAGAGAGTCGTGAGCGAGCCTGTAAAGGTTCTTGCGAATGGTGCCCGCACGTGGAATAATGAGCCGTGAGCCAATGTACCACAAGCCGTTGTTGTTTACTAGTCCTGGGAAGCTCAGTGTAATCACATCGAATTTGGCGCACCAAAGGTCTGACGTGTACCCTTCGCAGATGGAGTCCACGAAGGCACCATCAACAGAGATGTTCAAGATGGTGCAGATTGGATTAGGGACATCCTCTGCGGGTGTCCGAATTCATGTGCGTGCGAGGCAGTGTGCAGCGAAGAAGGGCGAGGTACCCACACAAGAGATGGAAGCAACAGCCATTGACTCAGAGTCTTCGTCGAATGGGGCCAGTGCTATTGACTCGGGGTCGGGGGTCTCAGCGAAGTCGGTCCTGGACAGAGCATCTGCCACAGTGTTGTCCTGGCCCTTGACGTAAATGATACGGCAGTCAAATTGAGCCAGAAATTCCATCCAGCGGGCTTGGCGCCGGGAGAGGTCCCTCTGGGTGCTAAAGTTTTCCAGAGTGCGGTGGTCGGTGTAGACATATACTGGTGAACCAACCAAATCAGAGCGCCAGCGTCGCAAGGCACGAATAATTGCAAGGAGTTCTTTTTCATGTACAGGATAATTTAGGCTCGAATCCAGCCTGTCTTTCGAAACTCAGTTGTGTCGATAGACAGGCTGGTCGATCTGAGTTTGAATTTATAATGCAAAAATCTTACCAAAAAAGGCTATTCGCGGATTTACTTTTCTCACAGTAGAATTACGAAGTAAAGAGGCAGAATTGATTATATTACATCCCAGAGGATACTCCGATTTATCCGATGGCAAATAATTCAGTTTCGAGTGCAGAACACGCGTCTCCCGGTAAATTCACCAATATTTTGCGTTGTTTAATAGGGGAAGTCAAAGTTAAATTCCACAGTCGATTCAGAACGCGATTTAGCGGTCGATTCATCTGTGGATTCTTGTTTTTGAATCACCTGTGAATCGACCCAACTTTGACTGCACCCGATTCGACTTCGGGCCAGTCGCTCTGATGGGAGTCGATTCGAAGTCGAATCCCGCGCGCTCGAATCACGAAGCGATTCGAATCCGATTCTGATGTTGTTGCTACTCCGGAGTAGCAACGGCGATTCAGGTCGATTCTGGGTTTTGATCGATTCTGAGTCGATTCAAACCTTCAGAATCGACTTCTGAATCGACCTCTGAATCAACTTCTGAATCACCTCCAAAATGTAACTTTGACTTCCCCTATTGACGCAAGTTTCACAAACACCAGCACCACAGACAATTCCGATTCGCAACGCAACGGCACAATCCGCCAGTTGTACCTCCAACACGAGCACCATGCCGCCCGAGAAAAGATCTCCAACATCCAGCGGCAGGGGAATTCCACGTATGCTACGCATGGAGGCGTCTTTTCTTCAAGCAATACGGCGCCCGAGTCGAATGTGGGACACCGAACTACGGATCCTGACATGGTTGCACAGATGATGGAGCTGACAGCACGGATGCGTGAGATTGAAGCACAAATGCAATCCCCATGGGCGCTGGGACCATCCGACGAGGGTCCACCTGAATATTCGGATGCGGGTTCTTGACGCGACTTATAAGAATTGTCAGTTGTATTGAGTCCTGTCAAGAACTGGAGAATCGCATTTTATTAAACGAGTGACCCGAGGTGCTGCACCATTGGTTTGGGTTCTGTGTTTTTTGTTTTTATTTTTTATTTTTGATCATCGCGGATCATCATCTATACGTATTGTCAACAACAGAGGATAATTATGTCGCCAGCATGCACCCAAGGTCTCGGTCTGGAATTAGTAGGTTTTGCCATCTTGTACATACTCGAATCTGGAGTGCTCGCGCTGCTTCATTCATCCGGAGTCTCGCCTCATACAGTATGGTGCATAAAGAAAATCAACCTTCGGCTATAACCTATCCTTTGAAAACCAGATTCGTCGAGGGCCAAAGCCCAAGAGGGAACTTGGGTTCTGGCTGGTATTCTCATCGTTCTTGTCTCGTTCTGCTTGGTTCAAATCGACGCAACTAATACTTATCGGATCGTCGTTTCAACCACCCTACCAAGGATTGCCAAGGAGTTACAAATTAAACACTTCGTTTAGATAGACCCAACCTATGATTTGGCTAATGCGGCCACCATTGTGCGAGGTTTGAAGGCTTCGTTAAGTGTCCTTTTTTCTATATATATGACTGTGCGCTTCCAGGTTTTGCCGTAAACCTGTGGTTTTAGGTTGGCTCGCTCTCTTCGTTGCCGGGTCTACGATTGGAGGGAGACCGCGCTGACTGAGGGAAGAATTTTTTATAGCCGTAGTTCGTTGAGGACCCTTGCTGGTAAGTGTCCTCAGTATATCCTGTTCCTGATGCTTCAACTAGATTCCTTTCCACATCATCGCGAATAGAAATAATTTTAATGGGACCGTCATGAAAATTCTGGTGGAACATGCCTCGAAACTCAACTATTTCAGATTTTTGCCAACATTCATTCATTCATTCTATCAATGAGTTTTGCTTTGTGGGGAATTTATTCCCTCTTCATTTGACCGTAATTTAGACTATCTTCCGGTTCACTACCAGAAACTAGTTTCCCCAACCGTTGATAGATGAGTTCGGGTTGCGTTTCTGTCAAGATTGTGGCAAGTTCACATTGACTCGGCTTCTGGCAAGTCTTCTCATGCGTGGACTGCCTCTTCATGCCCAACTGGACAATAAATGTGAGATGTAGCACTGGCGTCCCTGGGGTATATTCCGGCGGAGTCTGCCGTCAACAAAAATCCCGAAGGTCCAGATTTCGTACATTCTGATGAATCTGATCTACCTACTTACTTCTCAATAATCCCACTATGCTTGCGGGTACTGTAGGAGCTAGAGATGCGCAAAAATGCTTCGCCCTCAGACGCTGTCCGGTAGAATTGTCGTCAATTACCTATTTCCTATTTGGGAGACCCCTATTTGCCCTACAAGTCACCACGAGTCATCTCCACGAGTCATCTTTTCTGAGCTCCGAGTCTTCAATATTTCGTGGCCTGACCGAGAGCTAGACGGAGCAACGAGTTCAAGAACGAACGAGAGAAGGCAGGAGAAGGCCGGAGCAGTGAGTGATATTATTTGCCGCGGAGAGTGAGATTGTACGTCAGGTACAAAGATCTTGTTCCTTACAAACACAACATGAAGAACGCAAAGGAACCACAGATACCGACCATTTTTCGAGATAGCATAAGGCGGTAGCAGAAGTGAGCCTGGAGCGAATGCTTCGCCACCAGTTCGTAGCATAAGTGAGGAGAATTGCACCTTCGCTGTTACCTAGGTGTTGAATCCAATGGGCCATGTCCCAAAATTCTTTTTAGAGGTGCAGCGATCCAGACATGCATCAACGACGAAACTTTGATGGCTCCAACTCAATTTTTGGACGCGAAAAGCACATGTAAGAGTCTGGAAATCCCGACGCTCGGGCTTATTTGGGCGGGCAGCCGCAACTTTCGGGAAGAAACATCTGATGAGCGACTGAATTGAATTTCACTTGACAGCCATAGCTTCCGATGAACACCCCTATGTGTCGTGGAAACATATCGAGAGACCTCAACCAGTGAAAAGTTGAGCTACTCTTGCGGAGAGGTCAGGCCAGGCGCTTGAGAAAAGTGGTGGATGTGTGAAAGTCGTGGTGGGAAAAAGCGAAATCGCAAGTCCGGAAAAGGAAGTTGCGATTTCCTTGTATGGCAACGACCCGAATTCGAAACTCACCGCATCTTTTGTTTCCCGGCCTTGTGTCCTTGTGTCTCACAGTCCCAGTCACCAGGCATGGCCACAGTCGGCACCATGGGTATTCCCTCGATACGGTTCCTGCATATAAGGCTCTTATCTGGCAGTTTCCACCAACTTCAAATCTCTTCTACGAATGCCCTTCTTATGCTTTGCCCGTTTTTCTTCACGACATAACATCGATGATTCAAGCTCTGTCTTGGATTTCGAGGCCTTCACCGGCCCGCCGCGGCGGTATGCCGAACGGCCTCCGCTTCTTAGTGCCACTGCAACCAATCTTTTCGACACTTTTCCACGCGTAGGGTTTGGAGGGTATCGGCGATACTACGAAAACCATGTAGACCTTGAAGGTGTGCCAGGAACACATATCAGCAGCCTACCACGCTCACCTGGACAACCAAACCCAGCGGCTAAGAGCGCAGCTATTGGTCGCTCACAGTCCTTCGAGCCGTCTCTTTCGTCCATCACCGAAGATCCCTGGAGCTGGCAAAATCTCCCAAAATTTACTGGGACGAAACGGCTCAGCGTTCGAAGAACAAACTCTAATCTACGCGATACTTTTCCACAACTGCGAAAGAAACCCCGCTTCCACGCCTCTGCCAGGCCCCTAGTCGACTCGTCGTACGCTTGGCCCGACTGGTTTTCGGATTCGGATTCGGATTCGCCTGTGAAGCCCCCTGGCCTCTCACTCGACGAAAAGGAAGGGGGACCGCAGATCCATAATATCGCCTCTTTTGATTCCCTCGACTAACAATCACCACGATTACGATTTCTGCGATTCATGGGTGGGCCAACAATGTACGAATGTATTCACGCAATTATCATTAATATGTAATTTTCACCCGCTTGAGACGTGTGTACAACAGAGACCGGATGGACGGCCGAAGTTAAGCCGGTCACCGGTATTTGGAATCTTTCAGGCCGACTCCGAACTTTCCAGGATATTTTTAAGGAGTGGTGCGGTAGTTTTTCGTGTGGCGCGCGCATTCCCTTGCTTGTAGACCTTGGCCCGGACAGTCGGGGGAATTTTACCCAAGTTCATCTTCTTATGTTTCGTCACTTTGATTTCGTCGTTCTCCTCTAAACCCTTCCACAACCTCGAGGCGACATCGTCCAGTTGGAGTGTCTGTGAGTCTGAGCCGTCGCGGATGAACCAGGCCATCTCTCTCCGGTGTTTTCCTTTGCCACTTTTTCCGAATTTGCTGGTGTCTCGGAATGAAGTGAGGACGCCCAATACCGAGAGACCTTGGTGCTCCATCCACCGCTGCGCCTCTCCCTCGAGCTTGCCATCCCTCCCCCACGACTGCAGTTTCACAGGAACAGTAGCGAGTCCTGCTTTTATCGAGGGTGTGGAGGGGTGCCAGTTGAGAGTATGCGTGTACTCCTTGTAATCTCGACGCAGGAGATCCCAGGCATCCAGATGAGAGACATCCATCTTCTTCTGCGCAAGATCGTCCGACAAACGT
Source organism: Mycena leptocephala (assembly GCA_029378395.1). Classification (NCBI taxonomy): domain Eukaryota; kingdom Fungi; phylum Basidiomycota; class Agaricomycetes; order Agaricales; family Mycenaceae; genus Mycena; species Mycena leptocephala. Next base: position 6,727 of record JARJLF010001338.1, read on the forward strand.
TTGACTTCCGGGATGCCAGAGAATATCCCAGGATTTATCGGAGAGTCTTTGGATATGGAGGATAGGGTACTGGACGAGATGGAGTCGGACAAGGTTGAGCGAGAGATTAAATACGAGGCAGCCTCGTGGTCGGCTTGGAGAGCTTTTCCACCTGGGACGAGACCGCCTGTATCTACGAGAATAGCGGATAAAAGCAGGATCGCAAGCTCTTTCGGTATCTCTGCGTCCTTTGGATAGAGATTGGCGACATGGGAGGAGCAGCTACCGGCGGGCGCGACTTTTCGAGGGTCAGCAGAATCCGCGTAGAAATGTTCATCTTCGTGGTGATCTATGACAGCTACGACGTTCGTATTGGGATTTTCCGCGGAAAACGAATCCCCCAAACGATTGTGATCTACAAGGGCGAACGAGCTGGATGGGAACGGTTTAACGCCTTCGAGATCTGAGGTGCTCAATAACTGCTCTTGGGGATTGCTTATGCCAGCGAGTTTGAGAGCATACAAGTTCTCAGGGCGCAGATTAAGATCGTCTCGGGCGATTTGAATCAACGGGATAGAGGGCTTTTTCTGGATTTCCGATTGAACCCAGGCATACGCGATTGAACTCGCTACAGAGTCGAGATCTGGAAGCAGGACGATCATGGCACGAAAATATTTTGAGACCATTGGGAAAGTGCGTACCTCCGGCTTCGTTTCCCATAACCACGGTCCATTCGCCACCTTTGCTCGGGGAAGCGTGGATGTCGCTCAGATACTTTGCTTTGGTCGTGGCAAGAAAATTCGCCAGGGAGGATGCGTCTGGAATAGACGGACTGGGGGCTTTTCCAAGCTTCAAGACGGTGGAGAGCCGTCGGAGGGCACTCGGTTTCACCGCAGACATGCGTCGAATCCAGTTTTCGAGCGATCACGTGAGCGCTAACGTATATTATGTAAAGCGTGTGTGAACTTCGCCGCGGCGGCGGCATCATTCATCTTTGGTTCATCTTAACAGCTTTCCAGGAATTTCATGAAGCCAAGCAAAGATAGTCTGGGGCTGTCACACAGCATGCAGCATGGCTTGATATATGACTCGTGACAATCAACCTCGATCTTGACTCTTACCACAACTTGAACATTGCGAGAATCGGCCGTTAACCAGCATGGACACTATATCGACCACTCTCAACGTTACTCGTTGCACTAAAGACGGCAATTCATTCAGGGTACAGTCAAAGCTGTCCTCCCACTTGACACACCCTTCGAGAAACTGGCCCCGATTATCCAGCCCCTCATTGACCTGAAATTTCCTCCTGGTATCGTCAATACGTACCTTCCTTACGAAGGCTAACCTTTTGGATGCGCAGAAAAATATCTCATCAGTCCCGCCGGCTTCAGTAGCAATACTCTGAATGTTACGACAGGGGCCTCAACATACGATGGAGGTTTGAAGATTAATATGTGTGCTCTTTGAGCTCTCCGTGGAAAGCCAATTGTCTTATATGTTGTAGCAATGAACTGCTCGCTCAATACTACAAAGACTATCGTCGCCATCATGGACGTGCCCCGACCGTCAAGTCATCAAGCGAATCGAGCTTTAAGACAGACAATAAAGAAGCATACGACTACAAGAAGGGCAAACTCATGCAGTGGAATAATTCCACCATCACCGTGGGACCGGCGCAGTTCACCTTCAACCGTACTCTACGTGTGCCAGACAATGCCAACAACTATGCCCTCCCACCTGTATGACCACAATCGTTGCACCCCACTAGATCTGACCGCGTGTAGGGCCTGGGGACTTTTCCGATTGCGAAAGCTCAAGACTACGCGAGCACTCTTCCGGACTACATCAAGAAGCGCGGCGGCTATGTGATGGTATTCTACCACCTACCGTCGTATTTTAAGGTCTGACTCGCCTTTTAGCCTTTGTTTCAGCGTGAAGCCCTCTGGATTAGTATTGGTAAAGGTACATACACGATTCGATGCTTGAAGTGAGGCTCACTCCGCTCTCCCATAGGAAATTGCGCTATCAAGATCTCCGTTGGCGGTAAGGTCGCTGCCTCCTTAATTCTGTTATGCTATATTGCGTCCCCAGGCATCAATGCTATTACTGGCGGGAAGCGCAACAAGAAGCCACCGAACGGCGTGCAAGATTATGTCGTCGGAGGAAAGCAACCTTGGCTCGACGGAATTGCAACTGAGCCGGGAGTCGTTCGCCAGGTATGTATTGTCGTATCCGATCCACGGCTCTGCGTTTTCTCACCATCCATCAGTTCGTGGCAATGAAACTGGGCCATGGATACACTATCGAAGAGCAACTCTCAGACACCACGAACGGAGGAATCCAGATCGATGTCTTCCCTTCCTTAGCCAACGTACTACGTTCTGTCACTCGTATTTGAAGTTGGCCTTGGACAAGAGCCCTCAACAACTGAACATCAAGCCCAATGAAAAAATCACAATGACGAGCACGTAAAGTCTTTCTAATACAATATCTAATCAACGAAAGCACTCACAGCGCTAATTCCAGGGAATTCCAGACTCTTCGAGCTCTGGTTCAATACGGGACGACAGAGCCAGTTCTCGACGTGTTCTATGGAGATGTAGCGGCGGAATGGTGATCTTTGTGAAGACCTTAACCGGCAAGTGTATCGAGGTCCAGTAAAAAGCTCCGATACAATCGAAATCTTGAAGAAAAAGATTCAGGACCTGGAAGGCATCCCACCTGATCAACAGAGGTCATATTCGCTGGGAAAGAACTCGAGGACGAAAGAACTTTCTCTGGTATGCCGATTCAAACTTCCCGCGTCGTCCATTTGAGTGTAACCCCACATTAGATTACAACATCCAGAAGGAGTCAACCCTCCATCTTGTTCTTAGGTTGCGTGGCGGAGGTCTGCTCTTCTCATTTTTATATTGTTGGCTTGGTTCTCACTATTTCTCTCTTTCGTAGGTATTACTCCATTGGAAGACGGTCGAATGGGTATCGCGGCAGGGGGAAAGATCACTCAGAAGATTTACGAAGATAGTCAGTCGCCTGTGGTCTATGATGATGAGAATCCGTATCGGGTTTTCATTCACACAGTTACACAGCGGCTGGGGTAAGATGCCGATTTCGCGTTCCAATGTAGCTTGACTTTATTTCCAGAGATGATTACCGGTGTCGTCTGCCCAGTGACACCTATTACCCCGAACGTAGGTTGATCGCCTACACATCCTTGCCAATGCTGAAGGCTCTCTAGTCTACAAGGCCCACACTATCCCTGGTTCGATCTATACGACGAACATCTTCCTACAGTTCATCATCGCGGCGTCTTCAGCGCAATTCGTTCCATCGCCAAGCTGGATGACGCTCCTCTTCCTTCCTATGATCTGTTGGATCCTCAATCGCCACCAAACTGTCCTCGACACTCCGCGCGCAAAGCAGGCTGCGTGGCTCGGCCGTGCGGCCATCCCGCTTGCTCAGAATGCTTTGGCGAGTCCGTCATGGCGGTTTACAGTGCATGGTTTGTAAGCAAAGGTGGAGAAATATGTTGGCTTTGATAAGCCCGTTCCAGCGATTAAGCGCGGAGGCGGGAGTGAGGGCAATTGGTGGGAGGGGAGGCTCAGATCACCGGGGTGCTGAGTGGAAGCCCCAACGTCGTTACGCTCATCCTAAAGGAGGATTCGGTCTGCAGGCTTCACGGGGCCCCGCAGAGCGTCCTCCCTTCCTACCGGTCTTGAGAAGATGGGCTTAGCATGAATGATGAATAATTACAACCTCCACAGGTGGGATGGCAGGAGAAGTAGACGGTTGTGATGTGAAAGTTAACTCGGCAAATAGTCGCAAGTGGATGTAGTATTAGGGATCCGTCCTACATGTATACAAGCAGGTTAAGCAACAAACGAGTCAATTGGGATACAACGCCTTGTAGGACGTAAGGCAAAGCCAGAATGATAATAAAAGTAAAACGATGAGACGTTCCAAGGGTATCTTCTCCGCTGGAATAATTTAACCCTCCGCTGGTGCAGCGGGCGCCGTGGTGGTCTTGGATTTTGCTCGCAATTTCTTGATTGGGCGAGCAATGGGGACGGGCGCTGCGTCTGAATCAGCCGCAACGACATCCGGCGTATCCGGGACGACTGGGCGTCCTTAATGTCTGCCTCGGCGAGATCCGAGACAGCATCTCCAGAGGCTGGTTCCGGGGCGGTGTCGGCAGCGATGGCGGCGTCTGGTGCCTCCGAAGGCTCGCCGACAGGCGGTGGGGTGGAAGCAGTCGAGGACGCATCTGCGTCGAGCTCGCCCGCCTGTTCCTCGGGTAGAGGCACGCTCTCCGGGAGAGCCTGCGGCTTCTCCTCCAGTTCCACCTCCTTAACACCCTGCGTGACCTCTTTCACGTCAGCCGCCTCATTGGCTGGGGCAGGGGTGTGGACGAGCTCTCGCGAGCGTCGGCCTGCGCCTCGTCTGTGGCACCGCGGACCTTTTTCAGGCGCGCCTGTTCGTCGTCTTCGTCGCGGTCCTCGTCGGCCATCCGGCGCTTGGCGCCGACACGGGGCGCGTTCGAGGTGGCTGCACAAGTGTTAGCGAGCACAAAATGAAAGGAGATTAAGGTGAATTGAACGAAGACGAGCGTCGCGGTGTGGAATACACGCGTTTGGGAAGTAAAGACGTAAAGCACTAAAAGAGAGCTGCACGCACGGTCTTCTGCCCACGGCCGGTCTGGCGCGGGATAACAGAGCCAGAGAAGCGACGAATTAGACTGAACATTTCGTGTCGAGTCGGTCGTTGAACAGGAGGATGGGACAGCCTGGCACTGGTACGCGACACTCGGACCTTTGCTTGGTCTTGTGGTGCAGTAACGTTATAACCACGTGCGCTTGCCTAGTTGCCTTTTCCGGATTGAGTTTTGCAAGGATTTTAGGAATTTTGAAAGAAGACGATACCTCACGGTCATACACCCTAAAACTCGCAGGACACATAAACAACTACAACCCTCCACTGCGCTCTATACGATTGACACGAGATACAAATATACATACAGTTGCAATAAAGATACGGGCCTGTGTGCTGGATGAATACAGTTACACCAAGAGACGCAAATGGGCAATTCGGACGAGTGTGAGTGTAGGGGAGTAGGTGAGTACAGGGATCCGGAGGAGATCTGAGGAGGAGATCTGAGTGAAGTGCGGGTTCCAGTCGAGTGAGTGTAGGGAATCTAAGTGCGTGCGTGCATGCGGGCACTGGCAGCTGTGGACGCTCTACGGGAGACAGGCGCGGGTTGGGCTGGCCATTATGCCACCCAGTCAGAGTGCCGTATGTATTATACGAGGTTAGATGTGACGAGGTTCTCGCGCAGCACGCGGTCGCGGACTGCATAAACAAATAAACTTCAACCGCATGTAGATTAGAGAAGACACGTACTGGAATGTAACGTCTTTGCCGTTGCCGTCGTATCCTGGGCGCAAATTCAGTCCCATGTGCCCAGAGATAAGAAAAGACCGCAACTAACCGTAACAGTCGTCGTGTAGATGTATGCGACTCTTGGCTCGGGTGAATGCTGTTTCTGTATCTCTTTGTATTTCTCGCGGAGATCTGCAGTGAATTAAGTATTCCGGCCTCTTGATAATCCTTGGACTGACATTTGACAACAGGCATAACCTCGTTTGGACGGTCGCCGTAGCTCGGCAGGTATGTCTTTACCTTGATGCCCCGCTTTAGCTTACGTTTCAGAAGGTCGCATTTATTCTGGGGTAAAAAAAGTAAGTCGGTGAGGTCATAAAAAGGATGTGACTTACTAAAAACAGAATGAGCTGTGTTTTTGTGAGCAGCTTGGAGGAACATATAGAGCGCCAGAGGAGGGTCGAGTCCTCTAGTCGGTTTATCCGCGTGTCCTCGTCCAGCCGCTCATCAAAACACGAAACCGGACATAGGAAAATGATGACATCTGTATTCTCGAAAAATGGGAGCCAGGCGGCGCGCTAGGACGAATGTGAGTTGAGCGGAAAAAAATAAAGAACATATTACGGACCTGGGTGCGGCACCCGCCAACGTCATAGAGCTTCCATATCCAGTAGTTATCGCCGCCACCTACGAGAGTAAGTGAGACTAAATAAAAAGGCCCTGGACAGCACTCACGCAGAGTAAAGCCGTCGCTGATGCGTAGGAGGTACTCTTGGATACCTACTGTCCGCAGCCGGGCGCGCACAATGTCGTCATCAGTCGCAGCATATGACCGCGTTGCGATACGGTCTAGGTCGTTAAGGAAAAAGCCCGCTGTATCGGCCAGGCGGACCTTTCGGCGGTCGAGGGCAAGCTGAACAGCAGGATCACTCCAGAGGGCGTGCATGTCATCTTTGCACGTCATGAGTGTGATGGTGGACGAGTCTAAGTCTGCATGGGACGAAGAGCCTGCTTGCAGATGGGACGGATCGATCGCGTCAGTCCAGCTGCGCACAAAGAATTCTGGAGCGCGCTTGGGGAGGGGTATCGGCATGGGGTCGTCAAAGGGCGTTGCGGCCATGGGTTGGGACGGGTGTATGGGCTCTGCGCCGGCGCCTAGTCGGCGCTTGAGGTCTGCTTCGACTCCGCGGAGGGGGGCAAGGCGGATCAAGAGCATACGGTGCTTGTCGGTGAAGACATCTGCCGCAGAGTCGGAGAAGCGGCGGGGCGCTTCGTCGTCATCGAGGGGAACGTTTCCACTCATCTCGGCCTCCATGATCTCGAGGATGAGGATGATTGACCGAATAACGTTGAGCTGCACAACAGCGCGCCAGCCACCGCGCTCCTGCTCCCAGGCATCACGGGCGTACTGCATACGGAAATCTGGAGACAAATCAGCGCCAGATACAATATAGATGGACGAATTAACTCTTTAGTGTCGTGGATTTGCCTGTGATCCCATAAATACAATGTTGGGTGATATGGGTGGTACGCACCGCTCTCTCCTTGACCTAACAGCAGTATGCGGAGTTCTTTGCGCGCTTTCCGTTGTTGGGCACGGTCGCGTTTGATATCCTCGTCAATGTTGTCGCTGATACGCTGGGCATCTGCCTCCCGTTTGAGCCTTGCGGTCATTTGTGCAGGCGTCTCGTCCGGCGGAGGCCGCATTATTGCGTAGAACGGGTCGCTCTCGCTGACGTGGAAAGCCATCCTCGCGGTCCTGAACCAAGAAGGAGGCTTGTAAGATCATTAACATCAATGTCGCCGTCGGTTCTAAACGTTAGCGGCACGTGTCAAACGAGGTAAAAGATCGCTCCGCATTACGACTCGTATGGCAAAATCTCATCAAGTCTACATATTCGCAATCGCTGCCTACGTTGTCATAAATATAGTAACACGTTCCTCTGCGTGCATATCGTGTGGATTTTAGTTTCAAACTGGCAGCAGTTGGTTGGTTGGCGTAAGGGATTTATAAGCAATCATTCACCGTCAGCGTCGGGAAAGGTGACCGAGTAAAGCAGATGAAACAGAGCATGTATTTGCCGATTGAACGCTGCATCTCGTTATCCTACTATCAGCAACGTCAGTTAGGCGATGGTTCGGGCGGCTTTGAAGTGTATCTTTTGCATGACAATAATTTTTTTTTAAACGGTACTCACGTTCGCGTTAAGGTGAGTCAGATGAGGATAGCACGTAGATATCGCGTAGATCCTTCCTTGGATTTACCAAAGAATTTTCTGAACCCTTCAGATGCTCATCAGTGGCTGTGCTCTTCTCATGAAGTCTTCTTCCTTGCAAGCGAATCGAGGCATCGTGTAAATGCCAGTCAAGACTCAAATCTAGTCAAACTGCCACACATCTAGGAAGAGATATATTAGTTTCGGAGACCCAGTATTACCATAAAATACACGGTTTCGGAGGAATCACCTCATGCTGCTGTTCCCAGTTTCATCAGAAGTTGTTCCAGCAGTTGCTCCACTTTCGCCATCCGTCCATCGACCGTTGCCTCCATTCGTCCCAGCCGATCTTCCATGGTTTTCTCATGCTTTGAAAACCGTTCCTCCAGTTCTGAAAGCCGCTCCTCGACGGATAAATCCAGATCCTCCACGAGGTCCTGGACGCGTACCAGGTCGTGCGTGTGAATATCATGGTCGCCGAATGAGACGTTGCCCTTCTCGTCGCAGTCCCAGCAAATGAACGTCGCCCCGGCGCACTGCACGCAGTACCAGCACGGCTGCGACACCGGTTTATTGCAGCCGCAGCAGGAAGGGCCGTTAGACGCGACCTCCGGCCCCACTGTCGATACAGCGGACATTGGGTAGAGCGAAAAACGGCGGGATGCACGGTTTCCTTCAGGAGGGATCGCAACGGCGAGCGTCGGGATGCGTGACACGCGCTTGGCCGATAAGATCGCATGTCCATCCTCATCCTCCGAGTCACTCTCGCTGTCGGAATCGGGCTCTAGAACTGCGGTCCCACCGGGAAGCGCCTTGAAAAATGTCCGCGCCTGCTTGAGCGCCTCTTTGGCATCACGGTACGTCTTGCCAAATTGGCGCGTGTGGACGACCCGCCGCACCTTCATCAAATCGTGATGCGGCAGGTGCGCCTTCTGCATGTCATCGCGCATAACACGTTGCGAGATGCAACCCGGGGTCGAGCAGAAGTCCACCGTGTCAAACGTGTCTTTCATCTAAAAGATAATCAGGAGATTATTGGCGCCACCGCTGCTTCTTGCGTACCTGGCAAACGAGGCAGCTGATGCGAGCCCCACCAATAGCGCCGTCGCAGTTATCGCAATCAACACTATGCCGCCGAAATGAACATCAGACATTCTGTAAAAAAAATTGAAACACCAACTTGTGTTCGGTCGTCGCGCGGATTTGCTGCTCCGCAAGTGAATGATAAAAGCGACTGGAGCAATCGAAAGTCAGCACAAACAGGCAAATAGTACATTCAATCCCGACCTGTCCGCTGTTGTCAGCGTCTTCTTTACGCGCGCCAACTCCTGCCATTCCTCATCGCCCATCGGTGGACCAAACTTGGTGCTGCGAATGTACAGCTCGATGAAACGCTGTCGGTTATCCCTTCGCTCCTTGAAGAACGCCCATGACCACCGTTTCCTCCGGATATCAAACCGCACAGATTCGATCGCAAACGTCCACAGCGCGCGCGGCTTGTTCGCCTCAAGCTCCACCGGCGCGGGCGAGAAGCACATGTATTCCGGCGCGATTCGCTTGAACACGAACGCCCCATATTGCGTCCCCTCCGAGTCCTCCGGATCCTCGAGGCCGAATGTGCCTGTGAGCGTCTGCGTCACGGCGTCCCAAGTGCCGACATAGTACTGCGCGGGAAAGCGCGCGGGGAACGACCGCTTGAAGGAGATCGACACAGTGCCCGGAGTAGCTCCTTCACGGGCTTTGCCATCAATCTTGAACTCGCTTCGGTTGGCGCGGTCAGCGGCCGTGAAGAGCTGCACGTCGGCCTGAGTTGAGGACGGCTCGAGGTTCATGGAACACATTCCCGCACTAGGCCGTGGGGATGTCGCCGGCCAATACATGAAGCCATGCCAAACACCGAGCGCGCCTTCGAGCGCCGGTAGCGCTTTGGGAACCTCATTGTTGACTTGAGTGGCTTTTGGAAGGGCGTAGGCATCGAAATCCAGTGGCTCCGTGTCGAGGGGGTAGTTCAAAATCTTGGTCACGTCTATATCCTGGGCCTCGACACTGTCGTCGTAAATATAGTCCACAAACTCACTACCATAAATACTCAACGTCAGAGCCCATTGTGCTTGATCAGTGATTGACTCACGCTTCTTGAACTAGCTTCGGAGCCCAAAGCAAATTACGTTCGTTCAAGTATTCAAACTAGTTCCCGAGTAAGCACAGCCTGTTTGCCGAAGAACACGCGTACGCACCATGCCAAACGCGAATCCTTTGAATTGTTGAGTCAGATCGAGCTTTTGTTGTTTGAAGATCGCTGGGACAGGCATCAGAAACCAACCAGACAGATGGAAGATAAACTGACATTGTAGGAGCTCCAGCCGGATATTGACGGCATCGAATAACCATTGCAGCGTGTCCGCCGCGTCCCAAAGCTCATCGGGATGCACCGTTCGTGTTTGGCAAACGCGGAATATCTCGAAGTGCCGTTCGAGCAGAAGATACATGACGGGGAGCGCATATCTTTCAATGCGACCTTGCCCTAGATAGACGTTTAATACGTTAGCGAAGATGGATAAAGGCTAGAACAAACCTGTTACAAGCTCAAGGGTATCAGGTGCATCGATGTCGTACTGGACGGCCTCGAGATTGCCTGCGGGAGATTGATTGAAATTCGGTGTACAAGTGAAGTATACTTGCCTCGAATTCGCGCTTCCTCGGCTTGAATGTAAGAAGCGAATTTCTCCTGAAAACAGTACTTTGTCAGAGCCGTTCAATCGCCGTGCAAATCGTCAACTAACGTGAAGTGCTTCATTGATCCAACAGGCATTTAGAGACGCCGTCAGCGTATATACCCCTTCATAAACCGTTTCGATGTATGTATTGGCGGAGGACTTGTTAACCGGGAGGATTCGCGGCATTATGGCGAACATTTTTGCCAAAAGCTCGCTGATCTTATTGGCGTAGATCTGCATCGCCTGGTGGTGGCCCACCGCCCAGTAGGCGATCCAACGCGGAAGGCTGACTTCCGATTCAGTATGAACTCTGAGCGGATCAGTTTGGTCCGAAAGTACCTCCAATCTAACGGCCGCATACTGGTGAAGGTGTTCACCTCGGCCACGGTCACAAATCCCGAGGCGTCATCGTCAAATGCCTCTGAAATCGGCTGGAGGTGGACAACACTGAAAAACGGGGTTAAGATTATTAGACGGACGCTGGGATCCATTCGGTGGCCATACATACTTAATGTACTCCAACGCCCACTCGTCCGCCTTTTCAACCATATGATCGTGAGGTTGCCCATCGGCAGCCTGAGGGCTGCCCTGGTGAACAACGTGATCCTCCTGAAAGCGATCACGCAGCGCCATTACGAAGTGTCGAGCCTTCACGCTCCCACGCCAACCCTTTCTTGAATTAGAAAGACGAGAAACAAAATACGGAGCCTCTCACCATTTCTTTCCATATGGCGTGAACATTCTTGGCGCAGAAATAATAAGAATTAGTCCAACTAAGACAATTAGGGCGGAATGGGCACCCACCGGGTCGACGATTTTATCGTGGGGCCCCGCAGTCACAGCACTAATATGCGGTCACCCTGGCGCTCTACAACGCGACTCATCTCATCACTGTCACTCATTAGACAAGCACTTCAAGTGCAAGACGTGACTAACATAATTTGGCGCGTCTGAACCTCGAACTTCCGCGTGAAAACCGTCATATTTTGTTCCATCGCTGTGTCAGGGTCAGTGTGGAGGTCGTCTTTGAGGTCATCGACGTCTCCTGGTTTGGCGGTCTTGCCGTGAGTCGCGTTTCCTTGAGAACCACCCGATTTGTTCTCCCAGTCGTTCAGCTCTTTGAGGGCTTTATCATTGTCCAGGCATGCTTGCCCGCCTCGTTGTTCGACCAACCTAGGATCGTGAGCGCGAGGTAAAATTAAATTAAATTATGACAGACCGTGCCATCTCCTTCTCTTCTGGAGACACCATTGTCTGAAACATCTTAAGCATCATATCCATCTTCGCGTTCATTTCCTGGGTCGTCTTGTCGACTGTGCTCAAAGCTCGGTTGGCCGCATCGACACCGAGTGCTGTGTGAATCGAGAGGGCAAACTCGAACTCTCCGCGGCGTTTGTCGAAGATTCCTACAAACTTCACAAGCTTTCCCTCCCAGATTGGACCCTTCAAGACCTTGACCACCAATTTTTTCTTCGAATACGTGTCGCACGCTAGGACATAGAGAGGAGGTTCAGTTGTGCATTTCGATACGACGAATTGCCTACCGTTGGCACAGGCTTTTATGTCGTCTGCCGTACCCTTGACAAGTCCCTGCATCCGGCCTTTGATCGTCGACCCATCGGGAGCAACCTCATCTGTATCCTTGACATTTTTTAGCCTCAAGAAAATTAAGAAATAGGCCAAATTGAATGCGGAATGCACACACTGGGTCAGAACAGACATCATATCACACATTTGCTGGTGCAACGCCAGTATTCTTCGGTCGTTATCGCGGCGTTTCTGCTCCAGCGCCCAAACTGCCTTGAACGCCATAACCGCAACTGAACTGCGGTGAGTCGAAATTCCTGCGTCGAAAAAAAGTGAACATACCTCCAATAAATCTAGGAGACTCTGATCAATTCATGCCAGTGTGTTCGACTAAAAAAACGTACGGATGGAGTTTGGCAACTTCGTCAAGCGCGTTCATCAGTACGGGCATCCCTTCCATGAACGTGTTGAGCCCTTTCTCGATGGCCTCCATCCCACCCACGACCTCCAGACCTGTCTTGATACCGTCCATGATCGCAGCGCCCTTGGTTTCCTTCGCCAGAGCACCAGCGACACCATTTTCTACGAAAAACCATAAATCTTCGTATCGACAGTAGCTTCGGATAGAACACACCCATTTGCAGAAGGACCTTGTCGGTCTTGCTGACTTTGGGATCCGTGGTTGCAGACGTCCATGCTCCCCGTAGATCTTTTGAAAAATCATCCTGCGGCACCATGTTCCCATTTACGATCCCATTCGCATTTCCATTTGTGACGACCACTGGTCTGGGAGGTGGAGGATACGGTGCTCCGTTTGGGGCCAGGACAATGGGCCCACTCGGTGTTTGGGGTGTTTGAGGAAATGGTTTGTCGTAATATGGATCAGACGAGCCATTAGGAAGCGTTCTTGGGACTATCTGCCCGAAGGATATGTCGCTGGTGGCCGTTTAGGAACCGGAAGAGGAGGAACTTCAACGAACTGAACGGTGTCAGCTGAGTTCGTCGTCGATTGACTTCGTTTTCGCAGACTTTTGCGGCTCAGCTTCTTCAAGAGGCGGGGCAGAGGCATGGTCGTTCAGGAGTCTCATTGCAAATGCTTTCATCTTTTCAAGACATGTGGAAAGCTCTGTGCGCCGGCGCTGAAAAGCCGAATAGCGCTCAAAATTGATGATCAAATTAATCTACTTATGCGGGGTTCATAATGACATCCATTGGCGTAAGTACGCTTCGTAAAGGCCACACTCAGCCGAATGCATGCAGTTTGAGCTTAAATTTTGGATCTTTGCCAGGAGAAAAGAGAACTCACTGAGTTGTCCATTGGTTCAAGATAGGTTGCTGGTTAGGCCAATTAGAAAAACGTTGTTGGTTGTCGATCATGAGAAAGGATCAAGTGGCTGTACCAGGGCTGTGCACGAATTCCGGAAACGTCGGTAGAACTTCGCCCAAGGTACGCGCTCATGTTGACGGGTACTTGTTACATTATTTTTTACCGAGATTCTTGCATCGTTGAAAAAATTTACGACATATCATAATACAATTAAAATATACAGGATGACTGAGACTCGAGTTGAACTTTCATCGAGCCCCAGTATCGCAAAACAACGTCCTCACATGTGCCTCGAGAATTTCAGCTACAGTGCACAAGATAGGATCAGCAGCCCAGAGTATTATCCACATGGGCGATACAACCAGAAAGTGACTACGCGCCAAATTCAACTTTTCCGCAAAGGTGCCACAAGTTGAACCAAGTTGAACTTACGTAACTTTCGGCTTGTGCTCCATATTATTCAACCATTGACGCCAAGCATCGACCAGAACTTCTTGTTGAGGTCACCTGGATCCCTTGTCGGATCGCGAGCATATGGAGTCCTGTAGTTTCCAGTCGCGTGGAGAGCTTTGCAAACGCAACATTGACTCAGCCCTATTTGTCTCCATAGCTAAAGACGCGCCGAGGCCTATAATCAAAATGAACAGCACTAGCGGAAGAAATCCAGGAGCGAGTGGCAAGCTGTGATTATGAGTTGTGTCAAGGACCATGATCAGCATTTCCACAGGTTATTCATGTCCGTTTTGTGACATCTTCAAAATTCAAGTTGGTTATATACATAGCCCAGGGTTGCGGCAGAGACCGAGACGCCTGACAATGTAGGCCAGAAAGTGTGACGGAGACTATTGAAGAGAAGTTGGGTGTGCCTAGCGCTGTTCCTGAGAGGGAGAAAAAGTATTGGCAAGCTGAAGAAATCAACTCTATCGCTACTCACCGCCAGCCAAAACTGATAGAGAACCTGCAAGTTAATGAAAATGAATCCAGAATGAAGAGATCACCTTTTTGTGATGAGGCGACAACGGGGATGGCGATTCGGGAAAAAAAACCGGTTCCAACAATTACCAAGATTATTACACCTGTGAATTCTGCAACAGCTCTACGGATAATTCGACTAGCAGTCTATTTGTCACAGAGCCGTAAGTTGCAGTAATATTGGTATTTCACCGGTTGTTGCCAATGTTGATAACGTTACGGGTTGACCCAAGACATAATAATGTCAGATATTTTCTTTCTCTTGTAAGTCAGGAAGCGGCAAATTTGCGTCTTGAAATTGGTAAAATATTCCAGGAAGAAAAAGACTGGTAGCGTTTGAGTTTATATTGTCTGTGGAGCGAAGGTCCGCTCCGACGATCAATTTGTCCCGCTTGCGATGTATTTTGAACCCCTTCGAGGTCTCTGGCAGGGAATGTCGATATACAGACGTCCAAAAGTACGGACAGTTGACGACTGATCATTTTTTCAAGAAAGATCCTCAGAGAATTGAACAGCCTTGTCTCTTATTTTGAAACAACAATTCTTGGCTCGTACCTCGCTTTGTAGTACCCCCTGAGTCCAATTTTACTCGCATTTAGCTGGAACTCGCAGGGAGACCATTCGTAGCGCCGTAGAGTCAATGAGAAGCCGTGGGAGAATAACCAAGATAGCTTGAATGAAAGGCAGAATACTAAGGAGACCGTCCGAGATCGGAGAGCAGGGCGAAAAACAGGTTGAAAACCCAAAAGGCCCCATCTCAAACAGGTGCAACCCAACCACAACAAACCTCTGTTGCCTTGGCTTCGACCACCCGTCTTCCTTGGGATATCCACCAGTCACAGCCGACTTCTTCCGCAATACCGCTAGAAGTTTACGTACCATGCCCACACTTAAATAGCCTTCCTGCTCGAATCTCTCACTGACTCTCAGATTTGCGCTTTTATTTCCTTCTTAATGGCAACTTGAACCGAGACGACCGCTAGAACCATACCCTCCGAGAGAGTGAATATAAGTAATTCTCCATCTCATTGCATTTTTCACGTTGGTGCTGTCTTTTCCTGTTGTGTCCCCTTACATGCTGCAGTCTTGTGCATCTCATTATATCTGGCGTCTGCGAGATTACGCACTTTGGTCGTGCTTCCAATACCATTCAGGTCACGGTCATTGATTGGAAAATTCGGTTGGGAACGGATCGAATTAGCACCTGGTCCCGATTGGCTGTCTCATTCTTGACAGGTTCAGTCTTCCAATTATCGATTCCACGGTATGTACCTATAATCGCCGATCGGGACTTGCATCGAAGTCTCGATGAAAATTTCGCTCGTATACATGAGGTGAGTTGGCAAGATCCCATTGCTCTATAACTATCTTTCTTATCATGTCTATCTCTCCCCACGATATTGAATTGCACTTTCAAGCCTACCACGTACACACTCTGAAAAATCCGAAGTTTTGGGGGCCCTGATAATGTTCCCGAAATCTAAAGTATCAGGAACTGGGTAGGTGCTCCCAAAACCGTTCCTGAAACAAAAGGTTTCGGGAGGTCGGAAACTGTTCCCGAAACGGAAGAACAGATTCTGAAGGGTGGAAACCATTGGTTTCAGGAGCGGATCAACCCGGACCGTCCGCCTGCCAAAACTAATGGTTTTGGTGCTTCCGAATCTGTTCTTCCGTTTCGGGAACAGTTTCCGACCTCCCGACACATTTTGTTTCAGGAATGGTTTTGGGAGCACCTAGCTGAGTATAATATATTATCCTGACTTATCCTAGCCAGTTCCTGATACTTTAGGTTTTGGGAACGTTATCAGGGCCCCCGAAACTTCAGATTTTCTAGAGTGACATGTACCTTTGCGTCAGGCATCTGACTTGACTGATGGATAGGAATGAAAGAAGGCTGTTTGGAAAAGTCAGAGAAGCACAAGCACAATACCGTAACTCCGACAGGGTGGCGACGGAAATGAGGTCCAAAAAGGAAGAATATTGCAATGAGGATGTCACGCATATGTGGATCTGCAGTAATGAGGGAACGGTTATTGGCTTCGCCTGGACCCGTTTGGTGAGCGGTTTTTATTTATTTATTATTTTCAACCCAACTAACCGCATTTCAAGATTTAATGATTTCGAGCCCGGTTCAAGCCTTGGGGGGCATTTTCGACTGCCTCACATCGATTTTGGTGTCAAGCTGGACCACGGTATAGACTCGACATTTTCATTTCACAACAACGACTCTCGATGCAGCACAATACTATGCCTAGATGTGACCCCCAAGGTACCGATGAATGACTGCATCCGCCACAAATCCGCCGAGGATTATTTGGCCAATGAGCGGTGTGGCAAGAAACAAAGCCTTGCAGTCGGCAGGGCAATCAACGTCGGTACGCAGCAATCCTCTCAAAAGAAGGAAGCCAGCTGCCACGACACTGGCGTAAAACAAAATTCCCTGCCCGTTCAATACTCCTCCGTAGACCAACAAACACATAAAACCAATCGCAGTTGCAGTGCAAATCGGGATGGTATGCTGACGGCATAGCAACGCGGGTGAGTTAATACCAATTTTGACGTCGTCGAGCTTATCCTGTATACGAACGTCAGCGTTGTTTCCGCCGACCAAGCGCAACCTATGCATACTTGGTGCTGATAAACCCTATGTACGAACGTCAGAACCGCTGTTTCGTCTGAGCAGAACGTACTTACGTTTCATAAGTCCAGGTCCAGAGGCATGCACCGCAATAAATCGGAACAAGGACCTTCCAGGGAATCTTGCCATCGACACTGATGTCGCTCCACCCCATAAAAACACCGACTTTGAACATCAAGCCCTGCGCAAATGTCTCAATCTCTCTCTTACGCATAGATAGGTACTGACCAGAGGGATAGGCGCGAAATTTGTCCAGCGCTACAGATTTCGAGTAAGTTGGAGAGTTCGGATAAGAAAAAAGATCTCATGGTACCTTACAGGTGGGGTAGAATATGTAGAGCGGCCATACAGTCATTGATGTGTACAACCTGCGTCGCAGAAGATCAGTGGACGGTCTTTTCGCAAACATTAAGCAACTCACGCGATATGACTCAAAACCTTGACCGCCAGATATACACCTAAAACGACTTGCAGTCCAAAGAAAACCCAAGCGCGGCCCAAAGATATTGCACCCCGTGGAAGAGGCCTCTCCTTGGTTCTCTCGACCAAGCCGTCAATATCGTAGTCGAGCAGGTCGTCGATCGTCATTATCTGCATTATTACGTTGAACAAGTTGTTGTAGAAGAAATACGTGAACTTACCAGGGACTTGACACCGAAGCACAAGGGCACATAAACGGCGGCGTGGAGAAGGGCACTGGCTGCGGAAATTTCGGGATGAGCTTTGTATGCCATGGCAATGGACCACGCTAAATGGGAGCTAGTAAATTTCAGCGGCCAGGAGTATCGGGACCAACTCGCCTGTGGGTAGCCATACCACCCAAAAACCTATATTATTATGCAACCGGCATAGTTCATAACACGCCCGAATTTCAGTGGCCGTGGGTGGGGCAAATAAAATCCTTGCAGAGGCGAGAAAATCAACAACATTGTGGGTCTTGAATGCCATCGTACAGGAGTCAAGTTGAATTAACAACAGGGCCGAATCAAGCCTTGTCGGGTTAAGTCCATTTCAGCTAAGAGGACCGGTTTCTATTGTCACATGTGGAACTTGCTGTGGTTTGACAACGATAGCTACTAATATGAAATCACAGCTGAGCTTCTTTGTCCCACAGATCCAGGGGTTCTGCCGCGAAGGGGAGGGATCGAACTCAAGATTCATGCACAGGAGGCTGAATCTGTGTCCCATAAATAAGAGAAACAGTAGCAAGACTTTTGGGTGAACCAATGAGCGAACTATGTTCATTGTGGACAGTGAGGAGAGCTGAACAGTTCATTGATTTTCTCTCTCTTTGACGTGTGGAACGGTCTCGGCGCCGATAACTGCTAAAATTAAAATCACGAGTGGTTCTGAAGGGGCAAGAAGTTTCCCGCACCAAAGATCGAGATTCTCAGGATTCTCCCGCGAGACTCACCTGCGTGGATCCATAAATTTAGCACAGTGAGGGACCGTTTTCAAATTCCGACTACCCGCAACCATGTCTCTCTCAAAGATACTATGCATCGTGGCGACGACGTTTGGTCTGCACACGGCGTCAATCTAACCCAACCCCCCTCCCTAGATTCAGAAAAAACAATTGCTCTAACCGGATTGGAGTTTATCCTAGATTCTCGCCGTTTACGCATATTCCACTCGGCCAGCATTATCTGAACGCTGCCGGGAACGCAACTAATTTGAATATCAGCTCCTATATTGGGCGTAGAGACGACGGTCACCATCGCCCAGTTTTCTTCGCCGACTAGTATTTGGGCAGAACGAGTTCTGAAAATACTCGCAACGGGGGTGACCTTAGCAAAGTCAATCTTTCCGCCACGCCGACACTCGCTCTAGGATCGCTCCTCATTACCTGTGGAGCTATCCTCCGACTTCAGTGCTACCACGCCTTGGGCAGGCATTTTACTTTCGAAACCGGGATCTTTAAGAACCACCAGTTGGTCACCACCGGTCCTTACAGCATCGTACACCACCCGGGCTCCTTGGGCGCGTTCCTGGTGTATGTTGGATTAATGTTGTGCTACGCAAGCTCGGGCCCCTGGATTATGGAATGTCTGATCAAGGGGAGCGCGACCGGAAGAGCATTTGGGTTGTTCTATGCGCTTCTCATGTTTCTCGTCGTGACGGGGTTGATGTGGTGCATTCCGAAGGAAGACGAAGCGCTGCGGACCGAGTTCGGTAACGAATGGGAGGATTGGGCTGCGAATCGATATGCATTGGTACCAGGCGTGTATTAGGCGTTCTAGGTAGTAGTTGAATGATTTGTTGATTATCGGATGAGGCTCATCGATTACGGCGTTACTTGTAGAAGAATCTGACCTGCTTGTCAAGTGGTTGTCGTTACTTGAACAGGTGTGCCGGAGCAAAAAGTGTACAGGCCGTCGACTTCAAGTGTCGAAATTTTGTGAATCAACGTCCAAAACACGGCTTTGTCATAGGACAAACCCGACTGCTGAAGCAAGTCTTTGGTTGAGCTGCAAAAGTGCATATAAACCAAAATACAGCACAACAACGCGTCTGGTCACGGCAGTCACATCATCGCATTAAAATTGTTATGAACTCACGGCTTGGCCGGCCAATTTCGAGAACTACTAGTGCCCTACTAGTACCCAAGGGCGTTTGCAACATGAACAACATTTACCATCTCATGGGTGTCATGGACGCGAACAGTTAATGCTCATTGTTGAACAGCACACGTAACAGCGGCTGCTGCAGTTGCCCACCCCTCTCCTTAGGTTCTGTTTTCCTCCCGGTTGCCTGCTCGAGTATCACCCCGAGGAAAGATTTTCTTGAGGTGCCAATTAATTGCGGATAACCCGCCAAGGGATTCCGTTGACAATTTCCTACAAGCCGCCATCAACGAAACTCTTTCTGGACATCAGTTCAGAAAAACGTACCCCTCCTGACATACAGGTCGGCGGTAATAGCGGCAGCATCCCTAAGGACCTCCAAATTGCCATCCACCGTCTTGCTGAATCCAACGCCAGGATCAACAATGACAAACCACCGACGAACGCCGCCAAGTTGGTTATATACGTACCACAGGGTTGCGGAGAGACCGAGACGCCTAACAATGTAGGCCAAAAAGTGTGACGGAGACTATTGAAGAAGTTGGGGGTGCCTAGCGCTGTTCCTGAGAGGGAGAAAAAGTATTGGCAAGCTGAAGAAATCAACTCTATCGCTACTCACCGCCAGCCACAGCTGATAGAGAATCTGCAAGTTAATGAAAATGAATCCGGAATGAAGAGATCACCTTTTTGTGATGAGGCGACAACGGGGATGACAGAAAGAACGATCCGGTAAAAAAACCGGTTCCAACAATTACCAAGATTATTACGTTTGTGAATTCTGCAACAGCTCTACGAATAATTCGACCGGCAGTCTATTTGTCACAGAGCCGTAAGTTGCAGTATACTGGTATTTCACCGGTTGTTGCCAATGTTGATAACGTTCCGGGTTGACCCAAGACATAATAGTGTTCCTGATGTGAGGTATTTTCTTTCTCTTGTAAGTCAGGAAGCGGCAGATTTGCGTCTTGAAATTCACTGCGTTCAAGGGGCTCCTAGACTCAGTTTGTCAAGGCGTGTGTAGGTCTGGCAAGGTAAGTGTAGGCGGCTGCGCAGGCTCTGTAGCTGAGTCCAGGTGTGTCTAGGCGCCTGTGTAGCGACCTACACTCAGCTTGCCAGACCTCCACACACCTTGGCAAACTGAGTGTAGGTCCGTGTAGGTCTCTGTCTAGGACCTCTTTGAACGCAGTGATTGGTAAAATATTCCAGGAAGAAAAAGACTGGTAGCGCTTGAGTTTATATTGTCTGTGGAGCGAAGGTCAGCTCCGACGATCAATTTGTCCCGCTTGCGATGTATTTTGAACCCCTTCGAGGTCTCTGGCAGGGAATGACGATAAGTACACAGACATCCAAAAGTACGGACAGTTGACGACTGATCATTTTTTCAAGAAAGATCCTCAGAGAATTGAACAGCCTTGTCTCTTATTTTGAAACAACAATTCTTGGCTCGTACCTCGCTTTGTAGTACCCCCAGGTAACCCCCTGAGTCCAATTTTACTCGCATTTAGCTGGAACTCGCAGGGAGACCATTCGTAGCGCCGTAGAGTCAATGAGAAGCCGTGGGAGAATAACCAAGATTTGAATGAAAGGCAGAATACTAAAGACTGTAGATCGGAGAGCAGGGCGAACTTGAAACAGGTTGAAAACCCAAAAGGCCCCATTTCAAATAGGTGCAACCTAACCACAACAAACCTCTGTTGGCTTCGACCGCAAACTCGTCCCGTCCGATTCAAGTTCCTCAAGAGGCACGCGGAACTAAAGTTTCCGACATTGAAGTTCCTTGGGATATCCACCAGCACAGCCGACTTCTTCCGCAATACCGCCGGAAGTTTACGTACCATGCGGCAATGCTCACACTTAAACAGCCTTCCTGCAACCTTCCTGCTTCAATCTCTCACTGACTCTCAGATTCGCGCCCTATTTCCTTCTTAATGGCGACCAACCGGGACGACCGCTAGAACCATACCCTCCGAAAGAGTGAATATAAGTCATTCTCCGTCTCGTTGCATTTTTCACGTTGGCGCTGTCTTTTCCTGTTGCGCCCCCCTTAAATGCTATCTTTGTGCATCTCATTATCTGGCGTCTACGAGTGGAACGAGAATATGCATCTCTTTTCGTTTCTCTTTTTTGGCTTCTAATATCATTCAGGTTTGCCATTGATCGGAGCATTCCGGTTCGGAACAGATCGAATTGGCACCGAGTCTGTCCCATTTTTGACGCAGTCTTCCGAATTATCGATTCCACGGTATGTACCTATAATTGCCGATCGGAACCTGCATCGAAGTCTCGATGAAAATTTCGCTCCTATACATGAGGTGAATTGGCAAGAGCCCATTGCTCTATAACTATCTTTCTTATCATGTCCGTCTCTCTCCACGATATTGATTTGCGCTTTCAAGCCCACCAGGTGCACGTACCTTTGCGTCGGGCATCTGACTCGATTGATCGATAGGAATGAAAGAAGGCTGTTTGGAAAAGTCAGAGAAGCACAAGCACAATACCGTAACTCCGACAGGGTGGCGACGGAAATGAGGTCTAAAAAGGAAGAATATTGCAATGAGGATGTCACGCATATGTGGAACTGCAGTAATGTACTGATGAGAGAACGGTTATTGGCTTCGCCTGGACCCGTTTGGTGAGCGGTTTTTATTTATTTATTTATTTATTATTTTCGACCCAACTAACCGCATTTCAAGATTTAATGATGATTTCGGGCCCGGTTCAAGCCTTGGGGGGCATTTTCGACTGCCTCACATCGATTTTGGTGTCAAGCTGGACCACGGTATAGACTCGACATTTTCATTTCACAACAACAACTCTCGATGCAGCACAATACTATGCCTAGATGTGACCCAAGGTATCGATGAATGACTGCATCCGCCACAAATCCGCCGAGGATTATTTGGCCAATGAGCGGTGTGCAAGAAACAAAGCCTTGCAGTCGGCAGGGCAATCAACGTCGGTACGCAGCAATCACTGCGTTCCGGCCCCCATTGGACAGACCTCTGTCCCCGCTCGTCCAGCTGTGGCTATATCTGTCTACCCCCCGTCAAACTCTGTCTATAGGGGTAGACAGAGGGTTGTGGACGCATGTCTGTCCCCGTTCGTCCAGCTGTGGCCATATGCGTCTATGTTACGTGGACACAGTTCGGCTAGCTGTGGCTATGTCTGTCTATGTCTGTCCACGCCCATAGACACATTCACTGAACTGTTTTGAATTTCTTTTAAAGAAGTTGGCCCATGTGAGTCTACCTCTTGCTACCTTGGTCTACGCTCTGTCTATGTCAGCCAACTCAGGTAGACAGACGTAACTGAGGTAGACATACCATGTCCAGGTGGTGTAGCCATAGGTAGCCACATGTAGCCAGACTGCCTTGTCTAGGGCTCTGTCTATGCACATAGCCAGACCCTCTGTCCATTAGGGGTCGGAACGCAGTGAATCCCCTCAAAAGAAGGAAGCCAGCTGCCACGACACTGGCGTAAAACAAAATTCCCTGCCCGTTCAATACTCCTCCATAGACCAATAAGCACAGAAAACCAATCGCAGTTGCAGTGCAAATCGGGATGGTATGCTGACGGCATAGCAACGGGTGAGTTAATCCCAATTTTGACATCGTCGAGCTTATCCTGTGTACGAACGTCAGCGTTGTTTCCGGCCAAGCGCAACCTATGCATACTTGGTGCTGATATACCCTGTGTACGAATGTCAGAGCCGCTGTTTCGTCTGAGCAGAACGTACTTACGTTTCATAAGTCCAGGTCCAGAGGTATGCACCGCAATAAATCGGAACAAGGACCTTCCAGGGAATCTTGCCATCGACACTGATGTCGCTCCACCCCATAAAAACACCGACTTTGAAGTTTGCACATCAAGCCCTGCGCAAATGTCTCAGTCTCTCTCTTACGTATTGATGGGTACGGACCAGAGGAATAGGCGCGAAATTTGTCCAGCGCTAATCCAGAATTCGAGTAAGAGTTCGGATAAGAAAAAAAGATCTCATGGTACCTTACAGGTGGGGTAGAATATGTAGAGCGGCCATACAGTCATTGATGTGTACAACCTGTGTTGCAGATAATCGGTGGACGGTCTTTTCGCAAACATTAAGCAACTCACGCGGTGTAACTCAAAACCTTGACCGCCAGATATACACCTGAAACGACTTGCAGTCCAAAAAAAACCAAGCGCGGCCCAAAGATATTGCACCCCGTGGAAGAGGCGTCTCCTTGGTTCTCTCGACCAAGCCGTCAATATCGTAGTCGAGCAGGTCGTCGATCGTCATTATCTGCATGATCACGGTGAACAAGTTGTTGCGGAAGAAGTACGCGAACTTACCAGGGACTTGACACCAAAACACAAGGGCACATAAACGGCGGCGTGGAGAAGGGCACCGGCTGCGGAAATTTCGGGATGAGCTTTGTATGCCATGGCAATTGACCATGCTAAATGGGAGCTAGTAAATTTCAGCGGCCAGGAGTATCGGGACCAACTCGCCTGTGGGTAGCCATACCACCCAAAAACCTATATTATTATGCAACCGACATAGTTCATAACACGCCCGAATTTCAGTGGCCGTGGGTGGGCCAAATAAAATCCTTGCAGAGGAGAGAAAATCAACAAAATTGTAGGTCTTGAATGCCATCGTACAGGAGTCAAGTTGAATTAACAACAGGACGAATCAAGCCTTGTCGGGTTAAGTCCATTTCAGTTATCTCAGGACCGGTTTCTATTGTCACATGTGGAACTTGCTGTGGTTTGATAATGATAGCTACTAATATGAAATTACAACTTAGCTTCTTTGTCCCACAGGTCCTTCTGCCGCGAAGGGGAGGGATCGAACTCAAGATTCATGCACAGGAGGCTGAATCTGTGTCCCATAAATAAGAGAAACAGCAGCAAGACTTTTGGGTGAACCAATGAGCGAACTATATGTCCATTGTGGACAGTGAGGAGAGCTGAACAATTCATTGATTTTCTCTCTTTGACGTATGGAACGGTCTCGGCGCCGATAACTGCTAAAATTAAAATCACGAGTGGTTCTGAAGGGGCAAGAAGTTTCCCGCACCAAAGATCGAGATTCTCAGGATTCTCCCGCGAGGCTCACCTGCGTCGATCCATAAATTTAGCACAGTGAGGGACCGTTTTCAAATTCCGACTACCTACAACCATGTCTCTCTCAAAGATACTGTGCATCATGGCGACGACGCTTAGTCTGCACACGGCGTCAACCTCACCCAATCCCCCTCTCTTAGATTCAGAAAAAACAATCGCTCCGACTGGGTTGGAGTTCATGTTAGCTTCTCACCGTTTACGCATATTCCAGACGGTCAGCATTATCTGAACGCTGCCGGGAACGCAACTAATTGAATATGAATGCAGCTCCTATATTGGGCTGTCGCCGTCGCAGAGACGACGGTCACCATCGCCCAGTTTTCTTCGCCGGCCAGTATTTGGGCAGAACGAGTTCTGAAAATACTCGCAATGGGGGGTGACCTTAGTGAGGTCAATCTTTCCGCCACGCCGACACTCGCTCTAGGATCGTTCCTCGTTACCTGTGGAGCCATCCTCCGACTTCAGTGCTACCACGCCTTGGGCAGGCATTTTACTTTCGAAACCGGGATCTTTAAGAACCACCAGTTGGTCACCACCGGTCCTTACAGCATCGTACGCCACCCGGGCTACTTGGGCGCGTTCCTGGCGTATGTTGGATTAATGTTGTACTACGCAAGCTCGGGCTCCTGGATTATGGAATGTCTGATCAAGGGGAGCGCGACCGGAAGAGCATTTGGGTTGTTCTATGCGCTTCTCATGTTTCTCGTCATGACGGGGTTGATGTGGCGCATTCCGAAGGAAGACGAAGCGCTGCGGACCGAGTTCGGTAACGAATGGGAGGATTGGGCTGCGAATCGATATGCATTGGTACCAGGCGTGTATTAGGCGTTCTAGGTAGTAGTTGAATGATTTGTTGATTATCGGATGAGGCTCATCGATTACGGCGTTACTTGTAGAAGAATCTGACCTGCTTGTCAAGTGGTTGTCGTTACTTGAACATGTGTGCCGGAGCAAAAAGTGTACAGGCCGTCGACTTCAAGTGTCGAAATTTTGTGAATCAACGTCCAAACACGTCTTTGTCATAGGACAGACCCGACTGCTGAAGCAAGTCTTTGGTTGAGCTGCAAAAGTGCAGATGAACCTTGTATGAACCAAAATACAGCACAACAACGCGTCTGGTCACGGCAGTCACATCATCGCATCAAATTGTTATGAATTGGCCGAAGTCCAATTTCGAGAACTACTAGTGCCCTACTAGTACCTAAGGGTGTTTGCAACATGAACAACATCTACCATCTCATGGGTGTCATGGACGCGAACAGCTAATGCTCCCTGCTGAACAGCACACGTAACAGCTGCTGCAGTTGCCCACCCTCTCTCCTTAGGTTCTGTTTTCCTTCCGGTTGCCTGCTCGAGTATCACCCCGAGGAAAGATTTTCTTGAGGCGCCAATCAACTGCGGATAACCCGCCAAGGGATTCCGTTGACAATTTCCTACAAGCCGCCATCAACGAAACTTCTGGACATCAGTTCAGGAAAACGTACCCTCCCGACATGCAGGTCGGCGGTAATAGCGGCAGCATCCCTAAGGACCTCCAAATTGCCATCCACCGTCTTGCTGAATCCAACGCCAGGATCAACAATGACAAACCACCGACGAACACCGCCTCTGCCCTTAACTATTAAATCGACTTTCGCACCCAGCTCGATTCTGACCCCTTCCAAGACCGCTTGGCCGGGTCCCGCATACTGATACGCATTGTAGTCCTTGTTGGTGCCCGCGTCACCACGGGAATGCATCAGCACGATAGGAACAGCGAACTGCCGGGCAATCTTTTTCATTTCCGAGATGCATCCGTGCGGAGCGTGTGCCGTTTGCAAACTTCCGGAAAGGGATAGGACCCCTGGCCGGTGAATGCATACACGTCGTTGATGCAATTGGCACCAGCAGAGATGGCGGCCCGGGCAACCTCAGGGCGAAAAGTGTCTACGCTGATGGGTAACTGCGGGTGCGCAGTACGGATCGCGGCGATGCTAGGCGCAACCCGGGAAACCTCTTCTTCAGGCTAATGAACGGGGCTCCAGGTCGAGTGGAGTATCCACCCACATCGAGGATGTCGGCTCCAGCGACAACGGCACTCTGAGCATAACCGAGTGCCGTGGGAAGGGTATTGTGGGCTGCGCCGTCGGAGAACGAGTCCGGGGTTGTATTTAGCGTTGCCATTACGCGGGTTTTGCTGGATGGGCGTGGCCCGATTTTTTTGTCGGCCGGACCATGAACAGATGGGTATGTCCAGTACGTCAGGGTAGACGGAACAGCATTTATAGATATGTGTGGGAACACGAAGTCAACAGGGAGGGACACTGCGGGAAGGGTATTACTTTGCACATTGGTGTGGTCTCTGCAGAGACCCCAAGCGCAGCCAATAACGTGGAGACACTTTGATGTAGTAATGGATGCACAACGTCTGGGATCATACTACAGAGACAATGTATCAGACCAGCAAAACATGCATAATACCACTTACTCGTTGAGTGGCCGAAGGACAAACTCTCGTTCTGCCAATCTAGGATGAGGAACGACCAATTCACCTTCCAGGTCGTCGAGTTCTTTTGTGGGGCTTTGTCGCGTGTCGATCACGGTGTTATCGTAGAATATAACATCGAGGTCAACCGCACGAGGACCATTTCGGATGGATGGGACACGTCCAACCATCTTCTCAATCGCTTTCAAGAATTTCAAGAGCTCCAAAGGCGTCAAATTGGTTTCAATCTGATGAACAAGCTATGTAAGAGGTCAAGTATCAATGATGGCGACTTACCATGCAAGCGCAGTTAATGAAGGAAGGCTGGTCTGTAACATACATTGGAGCGCTTTCATACAAAAAACTGGTGTTGATCACGACAACCGTCGTGTTCCATCTGTTGACCCCAAAACAATCTGAGGAGCCTCCAGGAGGCGAAGGGCAAGCTCGATATTGTAGAATCGATCACCAAGGTTCGAGCCAAGAGCCAATGTCGCCGTATGAAGCGCTGTGTCGGAGCTATAATCCTAAGAGTCTTGAGTAGAGATATATAACACAGTAAGTTAAATTGCACCTCATGCCAAGCTTGGCTTTCTCCTCCCGCGCGAGGATGCCAGGATAATCGGAGTAAGTTCTTCGTATTTCGATTTCCGAAGAACTTGCAAAAACAATGGCAGAGGGTTTCGCAGCTTTTACGGTAATGAAAGGAACCGCCGGTAAGGCATCTGGGGTAGCGATCCAAAGGTGACGCAGGGTCTCCTCGGTAATGTGGGATGCGAGAGCTTCTAGTGTCTGGTAGGAAGAGTTGCCTATTTTCTTTAGATACGATCAGATAGAAAAATGGGACAATGAATAAATGTACCTCATGCAATGTCCTCGTCAAGGTACGGAAGTCGACCCAATTATGGCGTTGAACACCGGAACCCCAGCGTTCAATGGTTATATTTACTCGAACATTCTGCCGTTCTTCACGCTCCCATGCATTGACCCCAATAATAGTCGAGCATTCGAGGTCCTCGCAAAAATGTTTCGTATAGTCTGCGGTCCACGATGACTCGGAAGTTGAAGCGGCTACAGATTCTACACCAACTGCCTTGCAGTTCAGAGGTGCCCTGGACTGGACGACCCTCAGGCGAGTTTCACCAACGACGGGATTCGAACCGGAACGTAAAAACAAGACATCGAAGATCCGGGCAGAAAGAGCCTCCAAAGTCTCTAATGGAGGGGTTTTTTCATTCAAAGAGTCTCGCAAGAGGGAACACAGCAAAGAGTAGTTGATAGTTTGGGACAAATCGTCAGTAGACGCCGTAGAAGAGATATCGTGGGGTATGGAGAAGGAAATCAGAACTGGCTGAAGCGTCGGTTGTCCGGAAGGTTTGGGCCATATTGCGCCTGCAAGGAGTGGGACGGTAAGGAGGAGATCATTGATGCGAATTGTGTCGCGCACAGACGAAGGTCGAGGCAACATTATCACTGTTTGTCAGGGACTTGGAGCCTTTGGCTCTGGAACGAAACAGTCATCAACAATGTCTTCAAGCCAACTCTCATGCATGTATAAGCTTTGCGCAAAAGGCATCATGATCCTGTCCTTATAATGTCGGCGAATACGGATTGCATCCCACTCAAAACCCACCGCTTTCAATGTCGTGCTTGTGACAAAATAATTGTCTCCTTTTACACTCGCAATTCACGAGCTCGTAGCCTTCAGGTTTGGGCACCAATTGGGCACCAACGTATATCAATGAGTGGCAAATTTCAAAATCCCCAAATCCTCTTTCTTCGGGCTAGATGAACGCCGAACCTGCGATTCGGGTCTTATGAAGTTTGACTTCAAGTTGTTACTTACCGCGAGTTTTGCCAATGGATCATACTCTTATGCTACTCAGGCTGTGTCGACGCACTTGCTCCCAAGAGATCAAAGGATCCCAAACGCACGATTGTCATGACCTCAATCTGCGACTGCCGACTTGAAGACCTTACATGGTTCTCCATTTAATTTGACTTTGCACTGCTGGTACCAAAGCAAAACCAAAGGGAGGCTGACGCGGTCACGCCCGCGCAAACACTGGGAAAGGTATAAATACCCCGGCATTTTCCGTCTAACGGTATTGCTCTCTCTCCCCTTCCACCATGTCCTCCCATCTCGCTTGCCCTTCTCTCTCGCCCTCGAGCGTCGCATGCCCTCGAACATCCCTCGCTCTAGAGCACTCCTCGCCTCCTCGCCTGGAGTATCCCTCGGGCCTCCTCTCTTTCGTCGATGGCTAGCCACCGCCTCGCCCAGTGTGTATACCCTCCATCCTCTACATCATCCCTTAATCCGCCCTTGCAGTGCCGCCGTCAAGTGGCCCGCATCCGTGAGGCCCGCCTAGTTCGCCGCTGTCGAAGGTATGTACCACCCTGCTCACTGTTCCCATAGTGGCTGACATCGTCTCGCCAGGTCCCGAAGCCGCCAGCCGCACCTCAGCCTCCCCTCGACGTCGCCTCCGTCGAGCTCCCTGACACCGCCGCCAATGAGAACAAGTCTAAGGACGACTCGAGATAAGCCCGGTACTTACGGGATGGATCGACTTCTCCTCCGACGGATAGACGCGGCTCCGGCGAGCTAAGCCGTACCAGGCCCCCTCCCCGACAACCCGTCGCCCGCGGTCGTTGGAGCGGTCGTTGCCCCGTTGCCGCGCCAGTCTCTCACTACCTCCTTTCACTCGTCCGGCACGCCCACCTCTCCTTTCCTCTCGACGCCGAGCTTTGCGACGAGTACCCCAAGTCAGGACGTTGAAACAGAGCGTGGTACCTGCGGGATGGGTTGGCCGCCCACGGGCGGATAGATGTGGACTCGGCGAGCTAAGCCGCACCGGGCCCCCTCCTCCGACATCCCATCGCCCCGCGGCCCCTGGATCGGTCGTTGCCCCGCCACCACGCCAGTCTCTCGCCATTCGTTCGACTCGGTATTCCCTCCCCACCTCCCCCTCGACGCCGCCCTCCGTCGACATTGCGACTTGTCGCCGCCGAGAACCCAACGTAGGACGTACGAGACGCGCTCAGCGACTCACAGAATGGATGGGCCGACTACGCGGACGGATAGACGCAGGCTTGGAGGGCTGCTTGGAGGGCTAAGCCACGCCAGGCCCGCACCACCGACCCTTGCCTTGTTGGCGGAGAAGACGACGACGACCAACCACAGTTACTCCTCCACCACTACCGACTCCATAGCCGAAAGGGCCACGACGCGAAGATCAAGAGGCGCGGCCGACTGGGGACGCCTAGCTCTGTCGCGCGCCGCGGTACGTGGTCGACCCGACTCACCAAGGCGCTGTTCCGGGGGGCGGACGCGCTTTCGACTCGAGAAGTGTCAGGATGAGCAGCTTTGGGAATGGAGTCTGGTTTTGGTACGAAGGGTGTTGCTTGTCGTTAATTCTTCCTTTCTTTTTTTTATTCAATACTTACCGTATATTTTCAGGTCTTGCCGTCGTCGTGTTCTCCGTCCACCCGTCTCATCATCCTCGTCTCGGCGTCGACAGTCGCTCCTACGCCCGCACGGCACCCTACGCCCACAGGCAACCTGATACCCCGCCTTGAGCCCTCGGGCACCCCACGCCGGCAAGGCCCCCACGTCCACACCGACAAGGCATCCACGCCCATAGGCCCCGACCGTCCGCAAGACACACCACCACCTCTTCCTTCCGCCTCCCCCGTCTTCTGCCCCGCGCTCGTCTCCCTCTGTCGCCTTCTTTATACCCAGCCTTCATGGGCCCCGACGCCCACCCGCACCCGACGCCCACAAGGCACCGACGCCCACATGGCAGCTACGCCCACAAGGCAACTCAGACTCGTCCCGCCAGTTTTACCTCTTTTGTTCGTTTATTTAGTATATTTATTGCTCAGCTGGCTGGGTATGCGTTAAGCAAATTGCTGTGTGACCTTGGAATCCCTGAAGTCGTTTGAACCTGGTGTTTGACCTGGTGTCCATTTCGACTTGAATGTGTCTTCCATAATCAAGTCAACGAAGACTGCTTAGTTTACAGGTATAGTCGAGACATAGGTGCATAGAAATGGCCGTAGGGAAGGTGCAAGCCAGCAGGGTTTTTCGATCTTGGTTCGTGGGAGAATCAATTGATGTAAAAAAAAATTGAAATGAGCAAGACTGGCGACCAAATTTCAGCACACTAAGGCGCAGACCAAAGATCTTGCGGTTGATGATACGAAACCGATGGACGGAAAGAAATTAATAAGTTTGTACAAACTACATTTTCCATGTCATGCAGAAATATAAATTACTCCCTCTGGATAAGAGCCATTAACCCTAAACCACCCAAAAGCGCATACTTGAGTTGAGGGAAGTCGTTCTGGAGAGTAAGATATCCATTAACCACCGAATTTCAACACACGGAAGTTAACGCACCATTGCGATGGTCACATAGCCGATGTAAGGCAAGAATCTACGAGTGACAGTTGAAAAGACAGGATATAAAATTGACCAGCAAAGACTTACCCTCGGACCTTGCCAACGATGTGCTTTCGCTCTAAATAATCGAGGCCACGGTAGAGTTCAATATCGTTGACCTCGTTGTTGTCACCCTTGGTCAATAGCCGTTGATTGGTTGCGGGAAGCCGCCCTCTAAAACACAATTAAACTAGGGGCTATGTAAAAGGTGAGGTTAACAGACCTGTACTTGGCGTCGTGGGTCTCCAACACCCGGTGAACGATAGGGATGTCGGCGCCAGGGATTTTGTAAACCGTGATGTCTCCGGTGTGGTACCGTTCATGTACCGGGTTAGTAAGGAATAGCAGATCTCCACGGTAGAATGCAGGTTCCATAGAGCCACTATCTGGTCGTTAGCCCGCAGTTAATGCAACAAGAAACCAGCGGGCGAAATACCTCAGAACAACGACAATTGGTGATTCAGAGTTTGTGATGAGTCCTAAGCCTTTCCAGATCATTAACCCAGAAGCAATGACAGAGGCAAAATTGAGAGCTTGTAAGAGAACCTGAGGATCGCACATGAGCATAGTAGGCCACGAACAGACACAGTGCAAACATACATGGCGAAAGCCAAGTCTGCGGAATGCTTTCAATTCTTCCGTGAACATTAAATCGCAGGTCGACGCTGCAAAGAATGGAGGGTGTACAGGAACGAAAGGTTGGGGTCAAGAACGTTAAATTGGGGACGGAGTAAAAGTTGCGACACGTCGATGCACGTGTGCACAACTAGACGCCCAACGCCCAAAGAGGAAACCACTTGGGCACTGCTTGACCCAACGTCCGGCATCAAAAAACGCTCGCAGTCGTGCACATTCACCCTGATTTTATTTTTACTGCTCCGCTGGTTGCATGATTCATACTGCTTCATTTTCAACCTGTTTCAGTGTTTCTCGCAAGTTTCCCGCTTCGCCGCTTAGAATTCTGGTCCTGGCTGGGCAAATGTCTCAGTTTAGAGTCACTCTGAAAAGGAATTCCGCTTGCGCGGGAGTGCGGATAGTTCATGTACTCCACAAGCTACATTTTCCTCAAGTTCCGCTGCGGGATGTTTCATTGTTCCTCGGTCAATACACCTATAAAATACCCGCACTCTGCTCGTTTGTTTTCCGTCAACTCGACTTGCCTTCCACTCCACGACCTCTTACGACCGACTTTTACGACCGCTGCCCACCAAAATGTTGACGAAATTTATCCCCGTCGCTGTGCTTATCAGTGCGCCTCTGCTCGCCCATGCCACACCGTTCGGCTGGGGACCGCCCACGGTGACCGTCACTGCGACGCTCACGATCTTCCAATGCCCTACCTCCTCAGCCCTAGTCAGTTCCTCGGCTATTGCTTCCAGTTCCTCGGCTCCCGCTACCAGTTCCTCGATTTCCTCGGCCCCGCTTCCAGTTCCTCGATTCCCGCTTCCAGTTCCTCGGCCCTCGCTGTTAGTTCCTCCGCATCCGCTAGTGCGAGCTCTGGCGCAGCCGATCCTAGCCAAAGTGCGGGCGGTGACGCTAGTATAGCTCAGGTCATCGACCTTTTGAACGGCTTGCGCCAATTCAGCTCCTTGTTGACCACCGTTGAGAACCTTGTCCCTACCTTGCTGAACACCGTGAGCTCCATCGTCAGCAACATCCTGGGCAGCATCACCGGGCCGACGAACCAGGTAGTTCCCTTCACATTCGTTGCTGCGCTTCTCACTTACACGCACGCCTTAGCTTCAAAATGGACTCGATACTCTTGTCAACCAACTAGGCACCCTCTCAAGCCAGGCTGGGAGAATAAATACCATCCTTGTAAGCCGCGTTGTACTCGACGCGTACAGATCCACTCTGACCTTGAGCAGACCAATCTCGCCAATGGAGTAGCCTCGCCTACCAACGGAAATGACGTCTACAACGGTGCCCAAGGTGGCATCAGCCAGCTCACCGGTTTGATCAACAAGGCGCGTACCTATCGTTATGATGTTTTCCGTCTCTGTACTGACATGATTGAATACAGATCAACAGTCTCATCACCAGTATTCAAGGTTGCCACGCAAATATTAACCTGAGCGCACTGCAGACCACTCTCTGGAAATTACAGCAACAACTCTCGGTGCGTTCCCCGTTGCCCGTTTTCCGTTCATCTCTCACATTTGAATTCAGATCATGTACCCTAGCCTTACCAACCAGTGTGGTACACCAGCGCAGTCGCAGGCCCTTACCATCGCTTACCGGACCTTCGATGGGCTCCTCCAGAAATGCGCCGCCAATGCCAACTAGATTGGATTATGTATCCAGATCCATTCTCATGACTTTTCCTTCTGCTTCATCGTTTGGCACTATCGGCGGCTGTACTTTTACTTCGGTGCATCTCCTATGTATTCGTCTTCGACTCGTTTTGTGTGTATTGTGTATCTCAAATTTGAATGTATACGGACAATAACTCTCTCTTTTTCTCTTCTCGTGAACGCCAATTTCCTTGCATCCTTCTATTGGCAAATATCTCGTGTCCAAAATCTCAGCGTTAAATTCGAAGTGCACGGAATGCAAATTACAGGCAACTATCTACTTACGTATAGTCTACTTTCTTGTATACCCCAACTCTCGGTATCCTTCTACTGGCAATGATCTGATGTCCAAAATCTCAGCGTTAAATTGGCAGTGCACGGAATGCAAGTTACAGGCAACTATCTACTTAGGCCCAGTCTACTTTCTTGAAATAATTAAGTTACTTTTGGCACTCCCAAATGCCTTTTGGATTAACCCAGCCAAAATGCTCAAACGTATCGTCGTTCTCCGGGGGATCGAGGGCGAGTGCAAACACGTCCGGATGGCCATTGACGAGTGCGGGCTCAGCAGCAACGGACTCGAACGCACGGGGTTGGTGTCGGGGTTCTGCTGCACCGCTCGTAAGAAAAGAAGATAGAGAGTGAAGACAGAGGAGGCACGTACGACGCGCGCGGGGCATAGCGTAATAGTCGAATTCAGATACTCTACGCGTCGGTAAGAACAACAGAGGAGAAAGATGCAGCGGGAAAACGAACCCAGCATCATCCTGAAAGTAGGGGTGTTGCCGGAGATCGGCGATGCGGTATCTTTGGAGCGGATCGAGATTCAAAAGCTAGGCAGAGGGTGAGGATTGAGGGTAGAATTACGGTGTAGTGCGCACCCCCGACACGAGAGATTCAGCGTCCTCGCTGAGCCCTGCGAACGACAAATAAGAGGCCGAATGGGCTGTCTCGTGCCATGATTGATATTTTCGAAGCTCTTCCTCGGAATCAAAGAGACACTTGTAAATCAAGGGAGGTAAGAAGATGGAGGGCTGCACTGAATGTAATGGCACGAACATCTGATTCCTCTGATATGAGCTCGAAAGCGACACAACCTAAGGACCAGTAATCGACGGCAAGGCCGTATTTTTTGGTTTGGGCTTTGGATTTCCGCCGGTTGAACAGCAGCTCTGGCGCCATGTACGCCCATGTTCCGGAGACATGGTGAGAATACACCTTGAAGGGATCCAGCGGGCCAAAGTCGTCCTCTGTGTGAGCGGACCCGAAATCTGAGATGCGGATATTGCCTTCGGCGTCGAGCAGCAGGTTCTCGGGCTTGAGGTCCCGGTGGATGATGCCAGACGCGTGGATGTAAGATATCCCCAGCGCCTGGAGGTTGTTAGGCTTTTTTTTTTTAGAAAAAAAAGGAGACCAACAATCTGGCAGATCCAGCGCCTCGCATTTTGTTGGCATGAAAACCGGTAACCTTTTAAGACAGCCAGCAGATCGCAGTCCATGAGCTCCTGTGCGAGGATAAGGTTAAATAAGGAAAGAAAGTCGGAGAAGACGCACCATGACAAAGAACAGTCGGTTCTCATCTTGCAGAGACGCTTCTAAATCCATCACGAAGGCTGCGCCTTCAGTTTCCGTTGCCCGAGCCATGGTTCGATATGCCAGTAGTTCTTGGACGATACCAGGAATCAACCCGCGCCGGACGGAGGTAGCCTTGCTGAACACCTTCATGCACAAGACACGTCCCGGTGCGCCTTGCAACCACCCATTGTCAAGCTCCCGTACGGCAATGGCGTCGCCGTACGATCCGGATTGTACCTTGTTGAGGAACAAGAAAGGGCCAGGCACAGGGATGTCAGGACGTGGCGGGCCGCTTGCCCTTCGAGGAGTTTTGAACATCTTGTGCGGCGGCATACCCACCGACACGCGACCAGACGATATCTTCTCGGTCGTCTGGGGCGGCGAAGGGAGTGCCACCGGCCCATTGGTGATGCAGAAGAGAACATGTTTTTCACTACCATGCTTTTGAAAGGCTTTAGATCCAGGAGCGACCGTGCAGGTCTGGGGCGAAAGGACCGGAGGAACAAAGGACGCTTTGGCGCTGGACGGTGAGCAACCCCTGGCGTCGAAAGTGACAGGCATGGTCGGCGAAGGGAAGGCGGATGAACGAAAATGCAGCATTATCAACGAAGAGGATTTATAGTGCTTGACTAGGGCGGTGGCCACACTTTAAATAGAAGTCCGGACAAAGGAACGGCCACTCAGGCCACAATTTTGATTTCCTGATTGGTGAAACGTCCGAGACACAATAGACATACAGTACCACGAAGCGGAGGCCAACTGAGGCCATCTGTTGCCTCATCGGGGCTTGAAGCTTGAAGATCTGAGAAAATGCAGCCTGATTCGCCCAGTGGCTCCCAGTGGTGTACGATTCGCAGCATTGCTCGAAGACGATGGAAAAAACTTTCGAGAGACGTAAAGAATATCTGGGAATATTAAATGGTTCTGGGATCGAATGAAGCTTGAAGCCAATTTGAAGGTCTGAACGAAGTTGATAGTTTAGAACATGTTTGGCCCAGAGCTGCTTGCCAAACAATGCGCCGACATAATGCCTCTTACCTAATCGCGGCCGTTTTCTCAAAACACCCAAGACGCAATGGCCACTCCGCCCAGTCGCCGCTCGATTTTGAGCCTCTATTCCATGATGATGCGCACATCGCGCTCTTTCAGCTCGTACAATTTCAGAACTTATTTCCTCCGTCGAACCAAGGAAACGTTCCGAACTCTGCAAGTGCGTACTCCGTTCTTTCAAGCCACTTGATTGTTTAATTCCTTTTCTACAGAATGAATCAGACGCCGGGAAGATCAAGTCCATGTATTCCGACGCTGTGGCGGAGCTGGCGGTGTTGCGGCGGAGTGCTGCTGTGAACCAGATGTATGGCGGATGGCGACTAGCGGTGGAGGACGTGAAGAAGCCGGAAGCCATAGCAGAGCGAGGCGACAACTAGGCCGTGCTCTAAGGCGATATGAAATGGCTCCCGAACCTCTGGTCAATGGTGGGCCGGTTGTTAGAGCCTGTTCCTACGCGCCGTCAAATAGTCAAATATTCCTCGAGGACATTCAGAGCGCAGAAATTCAGAGCGGAGATCATATTGTATGACCAGCAGTAGAGTAAAAGCAGAATAATTCGAACCTGTACATGTCTGCAAAACTATGAGCGACCTTCATCCTGAGAGGTACCGGATTCTGGCGCTGGCGTCGAATCTGTCGATAGTAGTCCCAACCACCCCTTGGACTTTTTGCCGCTTTCGCTGTCCCTTCCCAGACCCATCAGCACTTCGCTCCGCCGTGCTAAAGCACCTTTGCCATATATTTTCCCCTCTATCTCGTCCATCAGCTGCGCCGCTGGCTTGCGCGCCAGAAATGACCTCTCCTCTTGCAAAAGGAGCTGTCTTAGGTCCCAATGCACTGTCCTTTGAAATCTGTCGGGACCCCAGTCCAATTCACCCATTCGTGACGCGCCGATGAGGAGCGCGACGATCGTAAGGCCTTGCATGGCGACACGTCCGCGAAGCCAGTAGTTCATTCTCCGGGATTCACCCCGCGCGAGATTCAGGACGGCCATGACCAGATTGACGACAGTGAGGGCGCCGCCTACGAAGTTGCATTGAAAACGCGTCCAGATGGAGGAGGAAAAGAAACGAGAAAACCAACCGATAGGGACATAGGGGTTTTCTCTGCATTTTCTGCCGAATTTCTGACCCGTAGTTTCGTATGGCCGAGCCACCTGGGGCACTGGCTTCAGTCCAAAATTCCAACTCATGCTGGGTGTCGCGAAATGGGTGATTCCCACGCGGCATTTTCGGGCCGTGCGTCTCTCTCCTGCCAACTCCCATGTTTTCCCTGCATCCCGGCTTGAATAGGTGGCTTCTCCCTGCGGTTGTCCCTGTCGTTTACTCCCACATGCAGCCTATTGAAATCGCGAATGAAATTTCCGCCCAGAGGACCGACACCATTCCTGCGGTTCGCTCCAGCGCATTCGATCTCCCGAATGAAATTTGGACACTTATCTTCGAGGAACCGTCGCTTTGTCGGAGAGATTTATATCCAGTTTTCGCATCCTGCCACCACTTCCACGAACTTGTCCTACCAATCCTTCTCTATAGATTTTCCGGCATAGAGCCTTCCGCCTTGGCGGATGGCGATCTGGATATGCTTTCAGATATGGTTCCAATACTCAATTCGGCGATTCGCCTACCCTTCATGAGGCGCTTGACGTTGACTTTTGACATTGGCGGTGACTCCAAGGCACCGAGAGAATTCAAAGCTCTCAAAACGCTCCTCGCCAGAGCCTCATCTCTCGTTGATTTGAGACTCGATTTCCTTGGGGATCTACTCTCTGCATACAAGTCTGATCTAGTTGCGCTTTCCCCGCAGCGCCTGATCACAGAGTCGTTCTGCGACCTTTTATCTTCCATTCCGAGCAATCCAGACGTCCCCGTCGTCTTTGTTGGCACAGAAATATTCACTTGCCGCGCTGCCGATATTAAAAGTTGGCAGTTGGATAAGTATCGGTTTACAGAGACAAACGAAGGAGGGCTCTTCGGTCTCATCTCCGGGATGTTTATTAAGCCGCCGTCTAAACATCCTCTTCGAACGAAGACTCCAATAAAGCAACATAACGGCCGCTATACAGAGGTTTTCCCATTCATCTCCATATCATCGGTTCATATTCAGCGTTCAGTGCACATTGAGCGTTCACGGGGGTCGGATTTCTCACCCTGGACTGTCGTCATTCTCAACTCGGGTTCCTCGCATTGGCCAAGTGCGTTGAATCTCACCTCGCCACTCACTGCCGAGGAATGGGCCGCCATCCTGCCACTGCTCGAATTCCCAGGGCTGCCATTAATTCGAATGGAACCTCAGGAAGGGCTGCCCAATATCCCCGCTCGGGTGCTTGACGCTTTTCTGGACCGCCACGGGAACATTACTCGCATGCATTACTATCCCGATCCACGCACCATCCCCGACGCCCCCGCTTTCCCGTACGCCTCCTTGCGCCGCATGCGCAACATTACCACTACGGCGCGCTGTGTGCTCCACCTCTTTCACGAGCCAGAGGACGCGTTTCCGTACCTGTTCATCATCCGCATCAATGGCGCGGACGAGCCGCATCTCATTGCAGACGCCCTACGTTTACTTGCGCGCCATCGGGGATATAATAAGCTCATCCTCGAGGTGTCATCGGGCTCGTGGATGAACAGCCTGGCGGACATCGCTGTCGTATCCACGCTGCGCCGCGTCGACACCGTCATCCTGGCCGGGTTCACCGACTTTGTCGATCCGGCCGTGATTTTACGGTGGGTGGGTCTATTCCCTGCGCTCCGGCGTGTGGGGTTGCAAGGTTGCATCCACGATGATGCTGGGCCGAAGGAGCAAAAGGACTTTCCACGTCGGGCTCGTGAGGTCCTTCCGGATTCCATTGAGCTGATATCGACCTGACGGACTATATCATTAACTGCCCTTCCATGTCTTGAAGCTGCATCGGTCTGTTTCGTCGCGTTGTCGGACAATGCTTTCTCTACTCGTTGATTTTCGTCGGACCTTTCTTCTGTGTATTCCTTGACTTTCATAGGACAATATTTTCTGTACTGCCTGCTAGCTTTTTCATCGGACAACTTTGGACAATGGTTATTTCACGGGCTCCTAGGACAATAATTTCTGTACTACCTGCCGGACAATATAATGGTTTTTTTTGACGGCGATCCAGAACCATCTTAAAGCTTTCATCCAGCTTTCATGAGACTTGACGTCGGGTATGGTTCGGGCCGATAGCGACATGTGATCGCGTCGAAAACCCGATATTATATAAGCAGTTCGATCGTCACTCCAAACGTTTGTGCAACGCACGCGAATTGTGGGCCACTACACCAACGAAAGGCTGTGGTGGCCGTTTAGCAGCACACCATGAACGGAATTACGTCTCCAATTCTTTTTTTCCGCAGGCTCGTGAACGTCATCTCCACCCTTTCACTCTCAAATCAATATCTCCTTCTCAAGCAAGCCAGAGCAGAAGACAAGGCAGAATGGAAGAAGCCGACATGGATTGCTTTGAATTCACTGAAGATTCCGGAATGGCGCTGGGTGCTGTGGAACACGGCACCAGTCGCTTCACAGCCTGGTGGTCCTTCCATTCTTCACGGTGCGCGCTAAATAGTGTATTGGGAGGTATTGGGCTGATGATTATTGCTGTAGCGCCCACTAACTCTCTTCCATGGTGGTCATGGTCCACGCTCTCAATGTCCAACCTAAGTCAGACAGAATCAGAATCGAGTTCAGACAACGCGGGCTACATCCCGCACACGCCGCCTGAGATACGTCCGCAGCCCCGCAAGCCGCACAAAAGTCCTCCACCGGAACCTCGACCAGAAATTGAGCCGGACACCTCGGAACTGGATACCATTCACCAGCTACTTTTACATCCCGCGCTGTTTGATCCACTCCGGACCCCTCGATATCCCATCGTTCTGAGCCACGGTGCGGTTCATTCCGCTCCGACC
Source organism: Mycena leptocephala (assembly GCA_029378395.1). Lineage (NCBI taxonomy): Eukaryota > Fungi > Basidiomycota > Agaricomycetes > Agaricales > Mycenaceae > Mycena > Mycena leptocephala. The sequence goes on from JARJLF010001338.1 coordinate 46,905, forward strand.
GGTGCAGTTGATTGACGAGGGCCAGGTCTATATGGCTTCGACACTCGCGGTCCCAGCTCGTTTCCTAGCATGCGGATGCATTACTGGTGGAACGTCCTGAACATCCTTCGGAATAAAGTTTGCGCCGAAGTGATTATAACCTCCGTGCCAGGGTATGTTTATTCCGTTGATACATCCGTCAGTTTATCGACTTGTACAGGACTGGTTCGATTGTTTCGCGTTCAGAAGCTCTAGATCAGCAGCTGCAAGTCAAGGCTCGGGGCCGCGGTGTCAACTTTCTTGCGCACTCGATGGGTGGCCTAGACTGCAGACATCTAATATCGCACATCAAGCCTACCGATTATGTTCCACTGTCATTGACCAGCGTCTGTACTCCACACCGAGGCAGCCCATTTATGGATTGGTGTGCTGTAAGTTCATTAATAATTATTTTCCCTATTATCAAAATTAAAACGGGGTGTAGGAGAATATCGGACTCGGTAAGCTTAAAAGGGAAGAGTTCCTTTCGCGTTCAGCGACTAGCCAATTGATCGATGAAAAACCCTCTCCGGCTACAACCGATTTACCACCCTCCAAATCAGAGCCTTCTGCCCCCAAGGCGAAAGACTCCTCTTTTTCTCTCTCCCAACTCCCCTCTTCATTCGCGACCCTCCTTCTCGGTATTGTCGACTCCCCGGCGTACGCCAATCTCACCTCGTCATACCTAAACGATGTATTCAATCCACAGACCCCGGACGATCCGCGCGTCAAATATTTCAGCGTCGCCAGCCGCATGCCCGGCGTCAGCATCTGGCACCCGTTCTGGCTGCCCAAGATGGTGCTTGATGGGGTGGAGGAGAAGGAGCGCGAGAGGCTCCGTATGCTTTGGGAGAACGAGGGCCGGACCGAGAAGGACCCCCTTTGGGGCCGACAACGAGAATGGGGCAACGACGGTCTCGTCACGGTGCAAAGCGCCAAGTGGGGCGAGTTTCTCGGAATCATGTCAGTCTTCGAGTCAGAATTGTTACAGCGACTTTCTTACTGATGTTGGCCAACGCACTAGGGAGGGTTGCGATCGTACGTCTTTCTCATGTTTTGTCTGCTCCTTTGGTCTGATTTTTATCTTGCGCAGATTGGGAGATGCGGGGTGCGAGAGGGATCGAGTTCGGTGTCGATTTGCCCGCGTTGCCTGCCATCGGCTTGGGCGGGCCCCGTGCTACAGCGAATTCCGGTGGGGATGGGTGGGGACTGATAGACTGGAGCCGGTTCGTGCGTGCATGGAAAAAAGAGGAGAAGATCCAGCGCGATGCCGCCTCCGCTGTCTCAGGCCATGCCCAGCCTGCCACAGCCTCCGAGGAGGAGGAACTTAAGAAAAGCACGGACGATGCGCTGATTAAGAACTCAACGGAGAAACTCGCGGGTGTTTTCGACTGGCTGGTAGAGCAGGTGCCGGTACCGCGGTCTAAGGGAAAGGTTATTGAGGATGCCAAGAACCGCACGGAGGAAGAGGTTGCGCAGATGCATGGGGATGAGAAGCACATGAAAGAAGAGGGGAAGGAGCGGAAGAAGACAGAGTTGGCGAAGAAGGAAGATCTTGAGAGATTTTATGTTGCCCTGTCGAGGAAGATGTACGATGAAGGCTTGTGAGGGGTGACGTTTATCATATAGAAATAATTGTAGCAATACACGATCTTGGCCTTTTTTATACTTTATTTTTAAGACGCAACCAATAGGAAATCAGGATCAGTCGGAACCGTGACTTGTTTTCTTTCTGCGTCCATCAAGCGTCCATGTCTTCTGCGACCTCTGTATCTCTGAAGGTTGAATTCAGCGGTGGACTGGAGCTTCTCTTCTCCAACAAGCGCTCGCACAATCTGAGCGTCCCAGCACTGGTCTCCCCAACCTACGGCGACACTGCAAGCGAAAATACGAAACCCGCAGACATCACGTTCCTCATCCACCACCTACGCGACAGTCTCCTCAAGGAGCGCGTAGAGTTATTCATGGAGAATGGGACTGTGTACGTGCATTGTCTCTGGGGAACCTTTTGCGACGGAAGGATCTGAAATGATCTCTGTAGCCGCCCAGGGATCCTTGTGCTGGTAAATGACACGGACTGGGAGCTGGAGGGCGAGGGGGAGTATGTCCTTAAAGAAGGAGACGAGATTGTGTTCATTTCAACGCTGCACGGTGGATGAGCACCTCTTTTCTCATAGTTGACGCCGAGGCAAGCTCAACTATCTGGTCCGTGGTCCGATTTAACTAAGGTTCTCCACGTCCAGCGTCTAATACAATGCTCGGATATCGTACGACGGCATACCTATTCAAGCACCAGATGAAATGTATCACCTAGTATGTACTGATAGATCGCCGCCTCCTTCGAGCGTGGGCTCGCTGTGCTTTCGATCCCCCAATATAAGACGCTCCCAGAGCGTTTAGGTTGCCGCTCCCGTCCAGCAAATCTATTAGGATGCATAAGCACTGAGGAGGAGATCAAAGCGAGTGCGTACTGGATTGCAGACCACCGAGGGTACGCTGAATGCACATTCCATTGAATCAGACCATCGACCATTCATAGATAATGCACGCACGGCAAATGCGAACCAGCTGTAACCCTCGATCCACGGCTGATTGTCGAGGTACTTGACCGCTGCTGCCATAAAAGTCGTTACGTCTACCAATTAGCTGTGAGCACGACTAAAGAAACTTCAAGGCAAGAAGCGTCTGCTCACCCCCAGGATTTGTAGAGCTATCAGCGAACTCTGTGACCCAAACAGGATGTTGCGGGAATTGGGCGTGCACGCTTGCAAGGTACCTGCAGAAATTATCCGCGCCTTCGCCGTACCTGATCGTCGCGTTAGATAAACGTCAATTCAAGGTCAAGCGCACCCACCAATGGACAACAACAAAATCGATCGTGCACCCATTGCACGCTTTCATGAATGAAGTTAGCCACGGGAGGCCATTCGGTGCGCTCGAGACCGCTGGGCTGCCTAGGCGTACGCCGGCGCTTTTCAGCGGCTGGATGTGTTGCTGCCACAGCTGTGCCGCCTCTTCGGCAGGGATGTTCGACTGTCCTGGCAGATCTGGCTCATTGAAGCCCTACAACCCGAAGTCCCGTTAAAACCCACCACCGGAACCGACCGTCCAGCAACGCACCAGGATGGTCTTCGCGCCGACTTTATGGACTGTATCCACAAACCGTTCGACGTTTTCCCTCCCCCACTGCATTGGGACGAACGTGAGACCCGACGCCGGCGCCGATGCGGGTGGGGTTGGCGACCAATTATACATCCATGTGCAGTCTCCTCCGATGGCTTTGGCAAGATCTGATTCGCTTCCTTGCACGAGCGGCAGGCCGCGCTTGTGGTTCCTCCTGGCCGCAGTCGTTGTGCATAGGAGGAATTGGAGGACGGCAAGGATTTTCAACGCGGGTATCATTGGAGCCATTGCGCTGCGAATGACATGGATTATATGGGGGTTGTATATCGATTAATGGGATTAACAGGGACGTAAGAAAGTTATGGAAGCTCGATAAGGGTCCTAATGCGAGGGGCAGTCTATCTGAGCAGGGGCAGTCCGCGGGGAGTCGACGGCACTGCGCGCGACTTGCAGCGGCGATTACCTCTCGGAGACCCATTTTCGAACAACTTGTAATTGCAATTAGGTGGTTGTGTTCAACTTCAGGGTCAACTTAGCGACTGCCATCTTCTTCCAAGGCACCAACTCCGAGTCTTCGCGACCTTGTGCTCGACTAAACCGCAGATTATTTGGGCTGTTCTTCTCAATTTGAACGACCTCAGAGGTCCTCAGTTGAACGACCTCAGTTTGGAAACACTTTCATGATGACCCTTGAGCAGCACCCGGTTACAACTCTGAGTTCTTCACTGCGATCCGGCTTGGCTTTACCTCGAAGGATTTGTTGTATGAATTTGTAGCAATATGGGAGAAAAGAAAATCGGACTGTGGGAAAGGCGGCTTGTTCCGAGTCGTTAAGAATCACATGTAAATTTAGAATGCAGCCTAATCTCCCTTCAACCATGACCTGGCCCGGCTTCGTGTCCTGACTATAGGGACGATCGACGCGGCGAAAGAACATTGTCTCCGTCCCACGCGGCGGCGTTCTAAACATATGAGGCTCTTCGACTCTTCGCGTTACCTGCTGTTACCTGGGGCTTGAGCTACTTCTCTCCGCCCCTGTCGCTATTCTTCAGAGCTTCGTCGGAAATCTTTATGGCAGAATCCCGCTTGAAAGATCAAATGACTCAGAAACAGTCTCAGATGAGGCTCTTCGACTTTTTGTGTTACCTGGGGCAACTTACTTCTCCGCTCCTGTCGCTGTTCTTCAGAGGCTTCGCCGGAAATCTTTATGGCATGGTCTCGCATGAAAGGTTCAATGACTCAGGAACAGCTGTGTTGACCTAGTACTACTGTGCATGACCTTACCTTCTGCCTCCTCTGCGCTCTCATTCAATTGTTCACGTGTCATCGTTTTGTTGCGTTTCAAATTTAATCAGGATTATTATTGGTGAGGGCTCGGTAAGGACATTTTGAATGGAAGAGTAACCTCATTGATATAAGGGCGAAGGGAAGCCCGCAAGATGTGAGAGGCTCAATGCGATCGAAACTCCGTATCTGTTCGACCATCTTGTATGCTGTCGGCCGCTGCTCAGCGGCCATCTATGAATCCATTTCAGAATTGCCAAGGAACGAAACGTTCGACTTTATTGTTGTCGGCGGTCAGTTAATTTTGGTCCCTATTACGATGTCACTTAAGAGAGTTTTCAGGCGGAGGAGCTGGGAATGTTGTTGCAAACCGACTTACGGAAAACCCCAACTTTTCTGTGCTTGTTTTGGAAGCGGGGGCGGAAACGTCAGTTGAATAGTTCTTTGAGAGAAAAAAAATGATATGCTAATTAATGACTGGCGCAGTCCCGAAGGATTGATCAATTACACAGTGCCTTTATTCAATTATTTCCTGCGGCAGAACAATCCAAGAGACTGGAATTACACGACCACAGTGCTCAGTGGGCTCAACGGTCGGGTTTTACAATATCCACGAGGTAGATTGTTACAGTCGAAGTCCTCAAAACCCATGCCTGTCGGTGGACACCTAAAGGTATGGGTTATCAGGGGATATGGGGTGTCAAACAGGTCAAATTTTTCGGGCAAATATGAGGTCTATAGTGATGTATAAACTACCTACGGCTTCTCTGCGCCGAGTTTGCGGCAATTCTATGCAAGTAATCATTTGAGTCTCCCGCATGGTTTTCATGTCGTCCAGACGCGTCTGACATCCAAATCTGGCCAAGATGGCCTCGAGCTGACGGGCAAAAGCATCGTCGCGGTCCGAAATAATCTCAAATAATTCGGAGTGGTGTCCGAATTTCGGATCCGACTCCGAAAATTCGGAAATCTTGCCATTTTGGGTCGCGAAACTGCTTACTTGTACCCTACCTATGGGTTTTGGGGCCGCCACAGGCCTATGGGTTATGGGGTTCCGGAATGTTATGGGATTTTACTAGGAACAAGGTACGTAGACAGCCAAAATGTATGGGTTACAAGGACTTATGGGTTATGAGGACTATGGGTTTTGAGGACTTCGACTGTAGGTGGTTGTACATCAATGAGTGAGTTGAAAATCGGCTGAAAAAAACCCCCAATTATTTCTATTGAATCTTTTGTAGACGGAATGCAGTATGTCCGTGGTTCAAAGGCTGACTATGACAGATATGCGCGTGTCAGCGGAGATCCTGGCTGGGCGTCAGTGGCCTTTTCTCCAAAATGTGTGTTCTCGCAGCTGATCTTATTGGTTAGATGGGACGCCATTCAGACATATATTCGCAAAGTGAGGTCTTTCTCTAGATTGGAATATACATTGATGGCATAAAGAACGAACACTGGACCCTCCCGACGGATAAGCACAACGAGACTGGTCAATTCAACCCGGCAGTCCATGGCTTTCATGGTATCAACACCGTTAGTTTAGCCGGGTACCCTACGGTCACGATCAATAGTATAATGGAGCGAGTCACCCAAGAACTAGGCGACCTCTTCCCATTTAACCTCGATTATAATTCTGGCTTTCCTCTAGGCGTCTGTGCGTAATATGGCACCGCGTCGTCCAAGCTCTCACGATTATTTAGCCTGGCAGCAGAGCACAATCAAGCACGGGAAGCGCAGTAGTTCATTCACCTCGTATCTGGGGCCGGAATTCATCGGAAGACCCAATTTACACGTCCTTCTCAACGCTCAAGTCACACGCATAATACAGACGGGCCAGAATCCAAAGACATTTCTGACTGTGGAATTCGCTTCGGCCAGAGAAGGTAGTCATTTCGACGATCCTCATTAAAATATCTGATCCTCGACTGTCCAGGCCCAAGACATAAAATAACGGCCTCCAAAGAGGTTATTCTCTCAGCAGGCACCTTGGAAACACCCAAAATTCTATTGAACTCTGGGATCGGGGACGAGAAATACCTTGCTTCTATGGGAGTTCCGCTTCGAGTCAATTTGCCGGATGTGGGCACTAATCTTTCAGTCCACATTGGCGCTGGACTCAGCTATTCTGTCAATGCAACCGATACATTCGACGACATTTTCCGCAACTCCACCATCCGCGAAATGCTACTAGATGAATGGAAACGGACGAATGGTGGTGGTCCACTTGGTGGCGGTTTCGGGAATAAGCACATCTTTTTTCGACTACCCTCCAATTCAACCATCTTTCAAACGCACCCGGATCCGGCTCCGGGAACCGATTCACCGCACTTTCAGAGTGGAGTGCAGGTAAGTAAACAACTTTGCCCTCCCAGCAGTTCCAAATTCCCACGGTTGAAAGAATGGACTTTCCAATCCCCCACCAGTAGGGCATTTTGTTAACTTTGGGGCGACACTGATGACTCCCACCTCGAGTATGTTGATCCATCGACCCGAGCGATTTCGCTTGACAATCATATCTGTAGGAGGCTCTATTCGACTTAACACCACGGACCCATTTGATCAGCCGCTTATCGACCTGTATGTCCGTTTCCTCGTATTTAATCGTTTACACATTCATGATCATTGGTAGTGGTTGCCTCACAACTGACTTTGATATTGCTGCACTTAGTGAAGGACTGAGGAGTGCTATGAAATTAACTGGCGCGAACGCCTGGCAAGGATATATTTTAGGGCAGGTTAACAACATTACGAACGCCACAAGTGATGCCGACCTTGAATCTTTCGCTCGCTCGACGGCTGCACCCAATGGTCATATTGTTGGAACGGCCAGCATGTCTCCCAGAGGTGCCAACTACGGTGTTGTCGATCCAGACCTTCTGGTTAAGGGCGTTCAGCATCTTCGCATCGTCGATGCCTCTGTCTGGGTAACCTCTATGTGCTCCAGCTCTCCCAAGATGCTGATATAAAACCTATTAGCCGTATCTTCCCGCGGGAAATACTCAAGCATCAGTTTACATCCTTGCTGAGAGGGCATCGGATCTTATCAAAGCGAAATGGGAGTAGTTTTGTGGTCTACTTATATTTTGTTCCAGAATCGAATCCATTTTTCTGTTGTCACTTCCTCAATACTTCCATCCAGAGTAAATTCCGGTTCGAGTCCTCCGTGGCAATCGGCCATGCCGAAAGATGGATAAAAAAAAGCAGAACACCGTACCTGAATCGAGGCTGTCAGCGCCATCGGCCCGCAGAATACAGTATATTTAATGGTCATGTTGTGAGCGAATTGAACCACAGGCATTATGCGACTTTCGAAGACGCTGCAGTTGGCCTTCATCAAACCTGCCTTGGCGGCGATTTACGATTCCTTTGCGCAATTACCGCGACACACCTTTGACTTCGTTATTATCGGTGGTCAGTGGATCATCTTCTGATGCATCTGGGTTGTCTTTGGTTTGAACTTGTTTCCAGGGGGTGCGGGCGGCAATGTAGTCGCGAATCGCTTGTCAGAGAATCCGGCCTTTAGCGTTCTTTTACTTGAAGCTGGCCCAAGCCCAGAAGGTCTCCTCAATTACACCGTTCCTTTTTTCAGCATCTATCTCAGGCAACCTGGCCCATTTGACTGGAACTACACTGTGACATCGACTGGGCTCAATAACCGGGTTCTAACATATCCAAGAGGGCGGATTTTGGGCGGCTGTACTTCCATCAGTTCGTGCTCGTTTGAAAAATGGCATTTAACTCATGAATATATCCTAGACGGGTTGGGATATGAGCGAGGCTCTGAAGATGACTACAACAGATATGCCAGAATCACTGGGGATCCCGGATGGGGGTAGCTTGATATTCCATTTGTGCTGATGAATGTACGCTCAACTCTGTCATATAGATGGGACGAACTCCAGCCCTATCTTCGTAAGGTATGCTCCATTGCTCATCCATAAAATATGTGAACAGACTAATTTTGATTCAGAACGAACGATGGACCCCTCCCACGGACCATCACAACCAAACGGGACAGTTTAATCCAAAATATCACGGTTTCCACGGTATCAACTCGGTGAGCTTGCAAGGTTTTCCCTCACCCTCCGACTTCGACAATCGTATTGCCGGCGCGGTTCAAGAGCTGAGCGAGGAGTTTCCCTTTAATGAAGACATGAACTCGGGTTCGCCTCTCGGCGTTTGTGAGTGGAAAAGTTAATAGTATCGGCCTTTCAGACAAGAATTTTGCAGCTTGGCAACAAAGTCACATCAAGCACGGATTCAGAAGCAGTTCATTTACTTCGTATCTCGGACCAGATTTTATTATTCGGCCAAATCTTCATGTTTTGTTGAATGCGCAAGCAACAAGGGTGATACAGACAAGCACGAGTCCGATTGCGTTCCATTCCGTTGAATTTGCTAGTGGACCAGACGGTGCGTTAAATATCGAGGTCGCATACAGCACTGACATCTCTGTAGCGCCCAGGCAGCGTGTCTCAGCATTCAAGGAGGTGATCATCTCCGCAGGTGCCCTCGAAACCCCTAAACTGCTGATGAACTCTGGAATTGGCGACAAAGAATACCTTGCTTCTATGGGAATAAAATCTTTGGTCAATTCGCCGGACGTAGGCACCAATCTTTCTGTCCACATAGCTGTTTCCCTCATCTATAATGTCAATTCGACGCAAACATTCGATGAAATTGTCCGCAACGCAACTTTCCGGGACAAGCTTGTCGAACTGTGGAACCAGACTGGTGGCGGTGGTCCCCTGGGCATCAGTTACCCGAGCCACAATGTGTTGAATAGGCTTCCCAGTGACTCCCCAATATTCAAAAATAATACAGATCCAGCTGCTGGGCCCAGGTCGACTCATCTTCAAGGCACGATGCAGGTCAGTTCACATAATCTTCCAGCGGATATTTACTGACTCGTCGAATGTAAGAACGGTGACATTAGTCAAACATCCGGAGGGAATTATCTGAGTATGCCAGCAACGTTACTGACACCTACATCGAGTATGATCATCCAAATTAGAAAAAGACCACACTAATATTTTTTTCTCAGGAGGTAGTGTACGGCTGACCAGCAGCGATCCATTTGCTCCACCTTTCATCGACGTCGCATCGCTGACCACCGAATTTGACATCTTCGGTCTTCGGGAAGCCGTCAAAATGACTCACCGTTTTCTCAACGCGACTGCATGGCAAGGGTATATTTTGGGCCCGTCCGCCATGACCAACCTTCCGCTCGGAGCAACGGATGCTGAAATTGAGAATTATCTTCGGGGTGCAGCAGCACCTAATGGACATATTGTCGCGACAGCGAGCATGTCTCCAAAAGGGGCGCATTATGGTGTGGTAGATCCGGACCTAACGGTGAAAGGAGTCCGAGGGTTGCGCGTCGTTGATGCATCTGTTTTGGTGAACACTTCTTGAAGTTCAATAATTCCAACCACTGACGCTTGCTCGCCGTTAGCCTTATCTTCCTACCGGGACCACGATGATCACAACTTATCTTGTCGCTGAGAGAGCGTCGGATATGATCAAGGCCGCTTGGATGTAGACTTTTCACCAGTCATCTGCGGCAATGAACGACAGACTGGTTATGGGTCCACCTTTTGGAGAACACTTATTACCGTATTTGGGTTGAGGAGGTTTATGCTTTGTTCAAGTTTGGTAGTGATGGCATCAGTCTGCTTCCGAATCGAAGAGTTCGAATGACTAGGATGTCGAGCTTGACTCGGTGTGAGTCCTCGCCTGTCTCCGGTTGGTCTCCGGACAGACTTGATTCACACTGATCGCGAAAGGAATGGGCTCGGGCGGCCGGGCCAGTTGTAAATTCCAGTAATAGCGACCAAAAATTCGCCCGCGTAGCAGATGTTTTCTGAGACAAGAAAGAGTGAGGTTCAAGCTGGCACTCGCCGCTCAGCCCTCAGGCATCAAGTTCAATTGATGGAGTGGCTGTGCTCACGTGATGCTGCTGCATAGTTCTGTCACTTTGTCACAGAGTCACAAACGCTCAGTCCGCTCTCACCTCAAGCAAATATGGGAAAAGGTAGTCGCTGCTCTTCTCGCCTGCCGCCGCCATTGCTCATGGTTGTGTCTCTATTCAGTTCACGGCTCTCTCGCCCGTGCCGGCAAAGTTAAATCGCAAACACCAAAGGTCGATAAGCAGGAGAAGAAAAAGACGCCAAAGGGCCGCGCAAAGAAGCGCATTCTATACAACCGCCGGTGAGTGCCCTGCGTTACCACTCTTGCTACCTCTCTAATGTTTTTGCAGCTTCGTCAATGTAACAACACTGCCAGGTGGCAAGCGGAGAATGTCAGTCATTTCCTCCTCGCGCCGGCTTCTGTTTTCCTTGCATCTTGGACTGCCCCGTCCGCTCCAGCTGGAGCTCTTTCGCCTGATGATACCAACCGAAACAAGCATAGTTCACACTGAATTCACCGTGTTGATAAACATGCATCTAACGTCTTTCGCTCCTATCTGATCCTCTCTCACACCCTTCTCTCGTGCCGCGATCTCGAGCTGTATGCTGACGATTCGTCTGTTTGACAGGAACCCCAACCCGGAGAAATAAAAGCCGCACCCTTGGAGGTTGGCAGGTCTTCTCTTCCGCTCCAGGAGTTTTGGCCCATCGGCAAGAGGATGGGTGGTGGGTTATGGTGGCCGGGTTATATCTCTTCGCTTTGCATACACACTACATGCTTTCTATTACATGCCCAAAACCGTTATGATCCATCGCCAACTTCTCATCTGTATTTTTCAATCAACATCAGGTTCATTGTCTTGTACAGCAACTATGTACAGTACAGTGTGATACAAATGTGAGGACCCAAGAATACACGAACAACAACGGAGAACCCTTTCACAGATGGCTTGCATTTGTTGCATCCATATCTATGTCAGGGTCGCTTTCACCATCGGCGTCAGCATCTAGGACAGGATCCTCGAGCATTGGCGACGGTGATTGTTCAGATTGGGCCTCGGTACCAGCGACTATGTCTTGGCGAGCGGGCACCACTTCCTCGGTGACAAGTGGGGGAGTGACGGTAGCGGGAACGGTTTCCTCGGTTACAAGTGGAGGAGTGACGGTAGCGGGAACGATTTCCTCGACGGCCGGTCGAGGGGTGACGACGGCTGTGGGTCGAATCACAGGCTCAGGCTGAACGTCTTGCATTTCGTCTTGAGGTTCTGAATCTGGTTGTGGGTGTGGTTCGGGTCGAGGAGCGACAACGGCTCTGGGTTGAACCACAACGTCAACGTCTTGCCTTTCGCTGAGCGGTTCTGGTGCTGGTGCTGGTGCTGGTGCTGGTGCTGGTGCGAGTGCTGGTGCTGGTGTTGATTCTGCGACCTTCTCGGTGTCCATGGGCTCCGCGACTTTCTCGATCCGCGTGCGACGGTCCTCTGCCTCCTCACCATCCCCATCCCCATCCTCAGATTCCACGTCGTCTTTCTGTCCCGGAGGTGCTCTCGGGCTTGCGGAAGCGGTCAGGCGCCCTCGCTGAACCCATCTCGTAGCGGACCGTGCAGCCATTGCGCCTTCCTTCGCGCCCCCGCTAGTGTTTGCGCTCCCCACGTTGTCAGTAGCTGCCTGACTCGGTCCTGCAACGGGAGCGGGAGAGATTAACCGCGACGCGCTCGAGACCGCAGGCGGAGGTTTGTTCCGGTCCTTGTTCGGCGGACGTCCTCGTTTGCGTTTTACCGGTGGGACCGCATTGTCCGGCAGCTCGGCCGCCGACCCTTTCCCCTTGCCTTTGCCTTTGCTCGGGGCTTCCGAGGTGCCAAAAACCGCCGCCTGATCAGCGAGTACATCCAGCGCAGTGCGGACCCGGCTGGGTGAGTGCGATGCATTGCTGGACAATCTCCTACGCTTCGGCGCGGACGCCTCTGCTTGGTCATTTGCATTCGCTGCTCGTCGCCGAGTCATCATCCCAGTGCTGGCACTGCTCGTACTCGCGCTGGGAGGTCCGTTATCGTCATGTTGCATGCTACGCGCGGCGTCCAGCAGGGAGTCCAGGGGCGTCGGAGTCGAAACACTTTTTGCCTTGCCCTTAGCATCGCTCTTTACTGGCGTCCCAGCGGCATTCACATAGCCCGCCATCGCGTTCGCATATCGGCTGCTGCTGCCCTCCTGCTCTCATCTCTTTTCGGCGTCTCGCTGACCGCGGGTGCCCGTTCCCGATAATATCCGCCGCCACCACGATTCCGTTTCTCCCGCTCAATCCTTTCCTTTTCGCGCTCAATGCGCTCCTTCTCGCGCTCGGCCTTTTCGCGCTCCATGCGCTCGCGCTCGGCACTGATAACGCCGACCACGATCCCCGCGCGCTCGCGCCCGAGGCGGCGCGCCGCAATTAAAAGGTGCTCTGCACGCGCGTCTGACGCCAGCAGCTGCGGTGGCGCACGGCGGGACTTTGCGGGGCGCCCGAGCTTCTCGACGACGGTCCCGACGCGTTGAACACAGTGCGCGCACTGGCGGGCGGCGTTGGGAATACTGGGGCGGAAGCATCGCTCTGGTTCCGGATGACGCGATTGTATTGGGTGGAGTGCCTTCTTGAGCTGGGCGGTCATTTTTTTCTTCCGGCTCATAGCAGTGTTGACGTTTGGAGAGAAGGGAAAGGAAGAGAGGTAAAGTAAGAGGAGGCCTGCGCTAAAGCGTGAAGGGATGGTGGCTGAAGGGTCTGTAGTTGTGATTGTTCTGTTGACTCAGAGGGCTGAGCTTCAGCGGTGTTGGTGGCCTCCTTGGGGGGGCTAGCGGATGCATTAGCTGGCGGTGGTTGAGACGCAGGCAAAACTGGTATATTTTCCGACGCGATCTCTGTGTCCGGGTCAGCTGGAGGAGGTGCAGCTGCAGCAGTACGAGTAGGGGTAGCAGGTGGCCGATGCGCTAATGGTACAGGCCGAGGAACAAAAGGCTGCATGAGGAGATGTGGTTTGAGTTGAGAAAGTTCAGCTTCAAGGGCATTGATGCGGTTCTGGGTATGATTGAGCTAGATTGCGTGCATTCGTTATTATTAGGATACAGAGGGTAGAAGCATCAATAGAAAAGAAACCCACCTTCTCTTTTAACGCAGTGTTGTCATATTCTAAACTCTGGCATATCCTTTTCAATTCCTGAAAAGTGAATGCATCAAAACCTATACAAACGGATATATGAGCGGCCCTCACCGATTCGTCTGGGCCATTGACCTTGCGGCTTTGGCGCACAAGCAGAGCTTCCGACATACGATCCCAACCTTCTTTTTCACTTTCCCACCTCGATCTCTCTTCCTCAACTTGACGCGTCAGGTACTCTCGCTGCTGAACGAGGTCTGCGATTGTGTCCGCCTGGCGCAAGAGCTGCGACGGATCTAACAAGGGCAGGTTGGGGTTCGTAAGGCGTAAAACCTGGGAAATATATAGTAACTGTCATAAAAATAAACAAAAATGAAGTACCATATCGTAGAGTTCACGCTCTCGAGGAGTTGACTGTGTGGCACCTTCACCTAAACCCATTTGAAGAACCCTGGCGCGCATCTCAGCGATCTCTTGGTGTTGTAAAGTTTCCACAACAGGAGAAATCGGTGCTCTCTCCCGCGGCGGAGACATGGGATGCATTATGTCAGAAAGAGAAAGAGACGGCGGTGGAGGGGGTGCGAGTGCCATGATTCAAGAGCAAGTCCGTGTCAGATCGGACCTAGAATGGGCTGAGGGCTACGAATTAATGAGACGTGACTATCGGAGGGGGATGATTGATAAATCTGAATCTCACATTTTGTATTTATGCTGGTTGTTCGAACGCAAAATCAAGGAAAGTATACCAAGTTTGCGGCGTTGTCTTGAAGGCTCTGCTATCTGTCATTCGGCAACAGCGGAGGCGTAAACTGCCCGTGGATAGTACGAAGGAGACTGGGACAGGATGCTATGAGATGCCGTTGGTATGCAAGACGTGAGGAAGAGACAGAGCGTTGAACGCCAGACACAAAGCGCTTTGTTTGCCTATCTTTTGGCTCCCCTGCTGACGCGGGGTACCACGTGATCCTTCGCGTCTCGGCATGTCTCTTTCCTCCGCCCTCGAAAAGCTTGCAACTTTTCGCACCAACAATTCAAGGGCATCTCAAGAAACTTTCAAGGTAGGAGCTATATTCCGGCACGGTACGTTGATACAAAACCGCCTACAGAATGCGTCCGTCATCCTGAAATCCGCCAAACAACTCGGAGACGATGGTGCGGCCTGTGGTCCTTTAATCTGCTCGATATTTATTGGTCTTAGGTTGGGCGGTCTTGGAGCAGCTTTTTCTTGCATCGGTTGATACTGGGCGATTGGATGTTGCTGATGTGAGTCTGGGGGTGCTTGCCCGTGCATTACTGAACAGATGGCCATAGCAATGTCTGAAACAACTCGCCCAACGATTCCCGGACTCTCCTCGCGTAGATGTCCTCACCGGAATTCGCATGGAGGCCACTGAATCCCCCGATGTTGTACTACAATACTACGCACAGTTGCTGGATGCGGACTCGGCAAACGCAGTAGGTGATATATACCTACCTCCTGCCTACGCAACCCACCAAATTCCACGCAGGCTATATGGAAGCGTAAAATTTCCGTTCTTCGCCGCACCGGGAAGATAGAAAAGGCCGTCGAGGAGCTTTCTCAACTCCTTGATACATTCTACACCGACGTCGATGGCTGGTTAGAGCTCGCCGACCTATATACTACTTGCAACCAGTCTGTTTATTTTTTGTTATCCAATATGACTTCGCTGAGACATCCAAGATATATACTCGCACTCCAAGCGCTCTCCCACGTCCTCCTTCTGGCACCCCAAAATCCATTCTACGTCCTGCAATTCGCAGAAACGGCATACACCGCCGGCGACCTTCCCCTCGCATTGAAAACCTTCCTTGTGGTTGTGGATATGTGCGAACGCGACCTCGATTCGCCGGGGCAAAAACCCGCCGTCGGAATAAGTGTTCGCGCGTGGCTGGGTGTCAAGCTTGTCAGTCGTTAATTTCTTCTGTCGAACCTTAAAGTTAATGATATTCCACTAGTGCTCACGCCGGCTAATGATAAACTCCTCCCAGTCTGCATCGAATACGCCTGTTCCCAAAAGTCTCAACCTCATTGAGCAGCTGGCGACTGAGAGGGTTCTTGCGGCATATTCTAGCAAGGGAGCGGCAAGTCGCGCAGAAGGCAGGGATGTCGTTGTCGGTTGGATGGGTGCTAGGTAGCATTGGTAGACCATGGCTCCTGTCTTACCACATCCCGATATATATTTATGTGTGGACACTGTCGGCGTATTGCGAAATAACGTGGCGCAAGAGCCATCTTGAGAGTGGGCAGTCAGAATGTAACACCAATTTCAAACGGCTCAAAGGATCACACAGCAAATTGCCTAACGTATACCCAGCCAGCTGGGTAATAAATGTATTTAATGATAGAAAAAAAAAGTAATAGATGCACATTCGCAACACCAAATACTGCAACGGGTTGCCAAGTGGGCGTCGGGTGCGGGTGGGCGTCGGGTGCCGTAAAGGCAGAGTATGGAGGAGATGGTGATGGTAGGACACGAGAGCCAGGACGGGAGGCGAGGGATGCAGCGGGAGGAGGGGCCGGTATGAGCTGCCTTGTCGGCGTCGATGCCTGTGGGCGTCGGGGCCTTGAAAACTGGGTATCAGAGACCGACGGCGGGAGACGAGTGCCGGGGCGGAAGACGGGAGAGGCGGAAGGCAAAAGCGGTGGCTTGCTTTGGCGAGTCGTCGCTTGTGGGCGTCTGTGCCTTGTAGGCGTGTGTGCTTGGTCGGCGTCGGTGCCTGTGGGTGTGGGTGCCTTGCCGGCGTGGGGTGCCCGAGGGTTCGAGGCGGGGTATCGAGTTGCCTGTCGGCGTGGGGTGCCGTGCGGGCGTGGGAGTGACTGTCGACGCCGAGAAGAAGACGAGGAGACGGGCGGACGGAGATCAAGACGACAACACGGCCTGAAGAATAAACAGTAAGCATCGAGTTGAATAAAAGGAAAGAAGCAGACTGACCACAACCAACACCCTTCGTACCAAAACCAGACTCCATTCCCAAAGCTGCTCATCATGACGTTTCTCGAGTCGAAAGCGCGTCCGCCCCTCAGGCCAGCGTCTTGATGAGTCGGGTCGACCACGTACCGCGGCGCGCGACAGAGCTAGGTGTCCCAGTCGGCCGCGTCTCTTGATCTTCGCGTCGTGGCCCTTTCGGCTATGAAGTCGGTAGTGGTGGAGGAGTAGCTGTGGTTGGTCGTCGTCGACTTCTCCGCCAACAAGGCAAGGGTCGGTGGTGCGGGCCTGGCGTAGCTTAGCCCTCCAAGCCTGCGTCTATCCGTCCGCGTAGTCGGCCCATCCATTCTGTGAGTCGCTGAGCGCGTCTCGTACGTCCTACGTTGGGTTCTCGGCGGCGACAAGTCGCAATGTCGACGGAGGGCGGCGTCGAGGGGGAGGTGGGGCGGGAGGGAATACCGAGTCGAACGAATGGCGAGAGACTGGCGTGGTGGCGGGGCAACGACCGATCCAGGGGTCGCGGGGCGATGGGATGTCGGAGGAGGGGGCCTGGTGCGGCTTAGCTCGCCGAGTCCACATCTATCCGCCCGTGGGCGGCCGAACCATCCCGCAGGTACCACGCTCTGTTTCAACGTCCTGACTTGATGTACTCGTGGCAAAGCTTGGCGCCGAGAGGAAAGGAGAGGTGGGCGGGGGTGCCGGACGAGTGAAAGGAGGTGGTGAGAGACTGGCGCGGCAACGGGGCAACGACCGCTCCAACGACAGCGGGCGACGGGTTGTCGGGGAGGGGGCCTGGTACGGCTTAGCTCGCCGGAGCCGCGTCTATCCGTCGGAGGAGAAGTCGATCCATCGCGTAAGTACGGGCTTGTCTCGAGTCGCCCTTGGACTTGTTCTCATCGGCGGCGGTGTCAGGGAGCTCGACGGAGGCGTCGTCGAGGGGAGGTGAGGCGCGGCTGGCGGCTTCGGGACCTGGCGAGACGATGTCAGCCACTATGGAACAGTGAGCAGGGTGGTACATACCTTCGACAGCGGCGAACTAGGCGGGCCTCACGGATGCGGGCCACTTGACGGCGGCACTGCAAGGGCGGATTAAGGGATGATGTAGAGGATGGAGGGTATACGCACTGGGCGAGGCGGTGGCTAGCCATCGACGAAAGAGAGGACGCGCGAGGGATACTCCAGGACGAGGAGGGCGAGGAGTGCCCTAGAGCGAGGGGTGTTTGAGGACATGCGACGCTCGAGGGCGAGAGAGAAGGGCAAGCGAGATGGGAGGACATGGTAGAAGGGAAGAGAGCAATACTGTTAGACGGAAAATGCCGGGGTATTTATACCTTTCCAGTGTTTGCGCGGGCGTGACCGCGTCAGCCTCCCTTTGGTTTGCTTTGGCAAGGTCAAATTAAACGAGTGGACAGCCGCAGATTGAGGTCATGACAATCGTGCGTTTGGGATCCTTTGATCTCTTGGGAGCAAGCGCGTCGACACAGCCTGAGTAGCATAAGAGCATGATCCATTGGCAAAACACACGTCATTTTTGTCAGAGTCGCGCGTAGTGCAACTCGTCGCGGCGTAAAGTAACAACTTGAAGTCAAACTTCCTAAGACCCGAATCGTAGGTTCGGCGTTCATCTAGCCCGAAAAAAGAGGATTTGGGAATTTTGAAACTTGCCACTCATTGATATACGTTGGTGCCCAAACCTGAAGGCTACGAGCTCGTGAATTGCGAGTGTGAAAGGAGACAATTATTTTGTCCCAAGCACGACATTGAACGTTGAAAGCGGTGGGTTTTGAGTGGGATGCTATCCATATTCGCCGACATTATAAGGACAGGATCATGATGCCTTTTGCGCAAAGCTTATACATGCATGAGAGTTGGCTTGAAGACGTTGTTGATGACTGTTTCGTTCCAGAGCCAAAGACTTCAAGTCCCTGACAAACAGTAATAATGTTGCTCGACCTTCGTCTGTGCGCGACGCAATTCGCATCAATGATCTCCTCCTTACCGTCCCGCTCCTTGCAGCGCAATATGGCCCAAACCTTCCGGACAACCGACGCTTCAGCCAGTTCTGATTTCCTTCTCCATACCCCACGATATCTCTTCTACGGCGTCTACTGACGATTTGTCCCAAACTATCAACTACTCTTTGCTGTGTTCCCTCTTGCGAGACTCTTTGAATGAAAAACCCCTCCATTAGAGACTTTGGAGGCTCTTTCTGCCCGGATCTTCGATGTCTTGTTTTTACGTTCCGGTTCGAATCCCGTCGTTGGTGAAACTCGCCTGAGGGTCGTCCAGTCCAGGGCACCTCTGAACTGCAGGCAGTTGGTGTAGAATCTGTAGCCGCTTCAACTTCCGAGTCATCGTGGACCGCAGACTATACGAAACATTTTTGCGAGGACCTGAGGTAAAATGCATGCGAGCGTGAAGAACGGCAAATGTTCGAGTAATCATAACCATTGAGCGCAGTTTTAGTCGCGAGTCAAGGTTTCCAGACAAGCATGGTTATGCCATGGGAAGGAAGAAAAAAAAAAGATGGTGTACATACGAGGTAAGCTCTAAGTATGTACATGTACTGCAAAATTCTCGAACGCATTCACGTCGCGACCATATCGCCAACGAGCCCCTCACACCACTCAACATGCTCCCTTACAACCGGATAGACATCATGTCTACTTCGCTCGCCCATCCAAGTGTCAAGATGCCCACAGCACCAACAACGACGCGTTTATAAAGAGCCGGGCCGAACCGCTCGCACAGGTCGTCGTAGCTCATGCTCGTGCTGAGCGGGGTAAAGACGTTATTATCGCCGCCGCTGATAAACAAAATCGGTATTCCCTGTAAGCGGGTGACATTGGCGTCGGTGACGAGGTCCCGGCCTACGTTGTCCAGCGAGTGGCCCGCAGTGCCGGTGCGCATCAATTGCGAGAGCGTGTTCATGTGGATGCCGCCGAAAAAGTTGATAAGGTGCGCGTGAGTCGCATGCGACAAGTTGGCGTGGCTCCAGAGGCGGCCGAAGACCAACGAACAGCGATGACAGACCGTCGAGGTGCAGAGCTCTGCGGTTGGGCCACAGGATAGAAGCGGAGAAGCTGGTCGAGAAGGAATTGTAAGACCGAGGGACCGCTGGTCATAGGAAACCAAGGCTGCCAAACAGCAGCTGTAGACGTCAGACCGGGAGGCTGGAAGAAACGTGCGAAAAACTTACTTGGTATAGTTTGCCAGTGAGCTTCGGGCCTTGGCGGCGTTGACAGAGCCAAAATGCTGTCTATGGAAGACCTGGCTGGCTGTAACGCCGTGTATCCACTCCGGGGGAGGGTCCCATCCAGCAGGCCCATTGAGGTCGCAATAGAACCTACGCAGTGACATAGAATATACATCTTCCCACCATGCCGTTCGTGCACAAATTCCATCGCGGCCGCGACGTCGAGTCGGGCATCATACGCTGTATACCCTTCTCTGCAATCGGCGTGCGCCGAATCGAAGAGTAGGAACGTATACTGTGTAGCCGTGCGATGTGAAGTAGTCGACCGTGTTCTGAGCTAATGTAGGCAGAGAAAAAATCTGGTCATCGACCGAAGCCCCTGGAACCATCAGGATGGGAAGTTTCGATTGCACGCCGTCGACTTGAGCCGAATTCTGTGGGACCCATACCTTCATTGAGGTCTGGACACCATCCGCGGCTATAAGAGTGACTATTTGCACTGGCAGTGCCTTGGGGAGATATCCGGTGTGAGTTGGGTCAGGATAAGTGAGCGGCGACAGCGGAGTCACGAAGAAGCGCGCTACATTTCGAGCAAAGTAGCCTAGAAACTTGAGAGAGGAGAGGAGACTGCTGCTACTCGTTGGTCCGAAGCTCTTCAACTGGGACATGAAATTTTCAAGGAGATGTGAAGCCGTCCTCGGCCCACCATCGAGCCGTCGATGCGGGTGATTGTCGTATCCAGCGTCGTCGTCGCCTTCCAGGTGTTGGTGACAGAAAATGTCATGCTCGGATCGATATTCTTGCAACCGTTCAGCAGGTACGTCTCACCATCCGTGCTCAGCAGCGTGAGCTTGTACGCGAGGTTGGTGCCATCTGAGACAGTGTTATCAACAGTGAAGAACTCGATTGCGCCGTGCAGAATGAGCATCGGATCCTTGGACAGAGCGCCACACGAGAATGTTCCGCTTGCGAGGGACGCGTAGTAGGGGCGTTCAATAACTGTGCGGCGTCAGCTCGTGCATTATCCGAGTTGGTATAAAAAACCTACGGTTCTCGATATTATATGCATCGACGCTGAGGTAGAATCTTGCGGAACTCGAAGCTCCTTTTGCAACGTTCTCAGCCACGATGAAATCAGAAATATCGTCTCCGATATAAATATGGCCATCCATGATCTCGGTGAACCGCACGCCTCCCTTCGAAAGACCTGCCAATCGAATTGTCTCGCTCGCCGCCATCAAGTCCGGGCTCAAGGCGAAAGACTTTGCTGGTTTCCCGAAGAGGTCCAATTTGCCATTTGCGGACATGTCGACTATTGAGCCAATTCGTTGTGCGATGAAGTCGACGGAGCGTTCGGCGAGCGCGGTTATGGTAGCGAATGGGTTGACGCCTGGAGAAACATAGCATGAATCAACGAGCAACCCCAGGGATAATCGACCCTACCAAGAGCTGTTGGTATCACAGATCCGTCGACGCAAACAAGACCGTCATGCACTTCTGCCCCTCGCCAGTCAAGAGCTGGCCGATATGGTTTGTTGCTCCATTGCGTCCGGTCCCATCCGCGTCATGATAGCGCCGCCGAGCGGATGCACAGTTATTTCTTTTTTCTGAAGGGAAGCTATACAATCTTATCGGCGAGCACCCAGCAAGGTCGGTAATGCTCACCAGAATAAAAGGCGAATTTATAAGTGTCCCCAATGGCTCTCGTCGCTTTGGCGAGGACCTCATTCAGTTTCTTGACATGTTCTGTCCTGCCGACGCCCAAGAACCGCAGGGATGGTTTGTCGTTCTCGAGGATGACTATAGCTTCGTTGCTATCGTGCGACATGAGAAGATATGTCTGCGTGCGATTGACACTCCGCCCTCGGTATAAGGACCGAGGAATCTCGACCTGGTCGATGAGAACAAATGTCGAATGCGTTCACTCATCGAAAAAGGGTCAGGGTATTTTTTGCCCGGCAGAACATCGAGCATCGCTTGGAGGACGGGAGCAAGGGCCTGTGGAATGGCACCCTCTTCGATCACGTAACCGTCGAGTGCATTGGGAGAGCCTCGATTATCAATGACGCCGGTAATTGTGGGTCCGCAAGGAGTATCGATCGGCGGGTGTTCACTGCCGAACCGTCCACGATCTCATCTGTGTTGTAGCCTTGGTAATAGTCAGCGGCCCGTCTTTCCTTCGAAGAGTAGGCGTACCAAAACTCAAGATATCACCGTTACCAGACAGCTTCTGCCGACGAACCGTGAGGTTTAAGACCATGGGCCTTGGACCGGAGCAAGATCTCACTGGTCCCCAAGCACCGGCACCGAGAAAGCATAACTCTTTCTATACGTCTATGTGAGCCCAAACAATCTGAGGAATAGACGGATTAAACTACCGCTCGCACCCACATCAGTTGGTTGTAAAATCGTCCTGGAATGCGTCCCTACCACGTACATGCCAGGCGAAAAATATGATATATCCGTTACCATTCCGATCCTTGCGGATATAACGCACTTCGCACTCGCAAAGATCTCAGCACCCCAGTTCCACGCATCTGGAAGATAGTTCATTAGGACGGAGTGTTCGAGCCGTCATTGACGCTGTGCAATCCTGCCCAGAGCGGTAGAAGCCTTCATTTCGACGCCGGCATTGTTCAGACCGTTGTGGAAGAAAGTAGTCTGAGGGACGCGGTAAAAGTTTCGCTCCTGACCGAGAGCTTTGGCTTGTTTCTCGAGGACCTGCAGTTTCTTGAGCGGAGGATAGTCTTCCGGGTACGGAGATGGTTGCAGCATTTCCGCAGCACGGGCATAGTCTAGGTATTTGGGTAAATATTCAGCAAAACTCTCAGGGCATTATCGTACATGGATCGAGACAGGAAGTATCTTCACGGATTTCGTTCGGCCAGGCGCTCAACTCTAATGTCCGCTTGTCGACTTCCAAAAATACGTTGGCGTTAAGCAGAGACGTCCCTCCGAGACCTATCCTGATCAGCGCACGTCATGCACATGAAGATAACACCTACCATTTCCAACAAACGCGTTCTGTCCCTCGCCGAGAACGAGATGATAGAGGCCCGTCGGCCCGCCTCCTGCAACATATTTGAGTGGACCACTGAATCTTCCCGCATTTCCAGAGACGTGCAACTCGGGCAATGCTTCCTTCAAATTACTGGGATACTCCCCGGCTGCATCGTGCTTTTCAGCATGTATACGCTGGAAATAAAATAAAATATGGCGACTTACGCCATCTCTCCTTGCCAAGTTCCAGAACCGCGACACTTTTCCCAGCTCTCGCCATTCGACTCGCCGCAACACCACCTCCATATCCCGAGCCCACTACAACGACATCGTACTCTGGTCGCATCACTGGCACCGGTTTGCTCAGTCTGGGAAACTTGGCCTTCCCTAGCTCAAAGTAATTCGCCTCAAGCGGCACGCCTCCAGAAGCGATTTCATTTAGCTGGTGGCCCATAAAGTCGCTCGAATCCATGGTAGAGCGCCGGCGTAAGAATGCAAGGACAAAGAGAGGTTGGACTCAGAGTCGTGAATCTAACTGTTTATATATAAAGCCGTGAACATCGCGAGAGTATGCCGGATTAGAGAGCTGCAGGCGTCAAGGGGTGATGAGGATTTGCATGAATTGTTTTCTAAGTTGGTACGAACGGCGTCGTTCGCTTGTGTCACCGGCAAAGGGGGTAAAGACGATAAGAAGTGTCTGAAATTGGTTTGGGGCACATGAGTCCCGGTGACTACCAGTCGGAACGCTGTGAACCTCGGCCACACTGCGCGGGTAGAGGCGAGTGGATCATCGCGAACGTCGTGGTGGATGCAACAAAGAAATGCGGAGTCGTCCCAAAGAGGAAAGTGCCTCTTTGCCGAGTGGCTGTACTCCCACCTGAAACCGTTTCAATCCTGGTTTCAATCCTTTCTTCAGTATTTTAACGCGTCAATCTTCTAGCTTCCAGGGTTGGCACTCCAACGGGTGGGCGAAGCCTAGACGGTGGCTGTACTCCCCGAAGAGCATTGAAAATATGGCTGCGCGTCAGTATTTTCCAATGATTCATGTCTGCGGCGACTCTGCGCCACTGGGTTTCTCGACCAACAACTCTTGTTTGAATAATTAAATCCTCGCTCGAAGTGCTGTTGTTAATCCGGATGGCCCACTGAAGTTGAATCTTCAACTTCCTTTGAACTTGCTGGATCACTGTCCCAAATTACTGCACATTTTCCAGTGTGGATGCAGGTTCATCCTCTGTATAGAGGGCTCGTAGAAAAATCTCTGGTTGCCGCCACGACGATCGTGTGCCCGTTACAGGCATAACTTTGTACATTATTTCCGTCATCAAGTCATAAAAACGTAGCGCGGGTCCGTATCCCAGATTTCTGTAGTCTCATCAATCCTCTCCTTCTCGTTCTTAGGAAGTTCCGCCAAGCGTTTCTCATTGCGCTTGTTGAGCATCGACAGGCGGGTGCGCAGCGCGAACGCCGCTATGAACGACAGTGCGAGACATCTAATACAAAATGAACTGACAGCCAGCAAAAACGTATGACCGGTACTTACCCTGCCGAAATGGCGTGGCTGTGGGCAATAGATCGAGTGAGATGGCTGGATAAATAAATTTGAACGAGACGCACCCTTTACGATAGGCATCTTCAGGGTCGAAATAGATTTGGGGCGACGCTATCGAAACACAGTTCGAAATGGATACGATAAACGCGGTACCAACACCGCGTTTTGAAGTTGGCGAGAAGGCGTTGGCGGCCCAGCTCCTATAGCACACAACCCAATCAGTTCATGTCCTAAAACCAGGTGTAAAACCTACATGACGAGCGGGAACAAACTATAGTTTCCGCCAATGACAAGGAACATCGCAAAGTACGCGGCGCCAACGCTCTTCTGCACGGCTGTCGCAAGTATAATGTACCCTACGAATGAAATCGCGGTACTAAGCATGATGTGGTAGCCGCGGTCACTGTAAAAGAGGATTGGATGATTGACCGGTGTGTAATATTTCAACTAACCGTGTGCGGTCGCTATGCCATGCCTGGAGCACCACCATAACCCACCCTACGACGTAGGGAGCCACAGTCAGTCCTTGTGCGTTGATCGCCGTGAATCCGAGGTTCTTGAGTAGCTGTTTACGGCACGAAATAAGCGAAAAATCCGCCATAATCTGAGCTCGGACTTGCCGTGGGGAGGAAGTACGATATCGTGGCCACGCCGACGTTGACTATTATGGGGTACAGTCAGTTAGGGCGGAAGTGTTAGAGGAGGTATATTTACAGCTCGCGTAGATTAACATGAAAAGCCACGCGTTCAAATCCGCGATGATGACTTTGAAACCTTTCCAGCCGGTCATCCCTCCGTGTGATTGGGGTTTATGGTCGCGGTTCAGCCGGGCTTGGGCGATGGCGCGTTCGCGGGGTGTCAAGAAGGTTGCGGAGAAAGGGAACGAAGGCAGAAAGAGGAGGATTGCGAAAGCCATCACAATCTTTTCAAGATATGTCTTAAGCACATATGAAACATAGTATCAAGAGGGTCGTACCGTTGGGATGGCCTCTATCTTGAAGGAGAGCATTAGTTGGTTGAAAAGCTTGAGAGCTGAGCAGATCAACGCACGAGGAAGAGAAATTGCCATCTAGTCAACACTAAGTCTGTAAAACAGCTGGAGAACCGACAAAAGAACTGACCCATTAAGAAGCGAAGTCTTGGCGCGAACTAGACCGAACGCCAAAAGTCCCTGTCCGTCTGTCAGAAACATCCTCTGGCGCACACTGAATTTCTGCCCACTCCGATTGCACCGGGGAGTGTCCCAGTCATGCACAAACTGATTCTCATTGCAAGTTCGTGCTTTTTGTACCAGAAAGAGAGGTAGTAGATCATCCCCGCCTATTTGTATCAGTCTAGAAAGAGCACTGCCAGTGAAAGGAGCAATTTACATAGTATCCGGCCTCTCCAATACCCATCAGGACACTGCGAAATACATGAACAACGACGATGAGGACAATTAAGAGGGCTAACCGTAAGACAAGTAGTCCTGCATATCCTTTGGCGTACACCACGGACAGGGACGCTATTCCCCAGAAATTCAGGGACAGGAAGAAGCTGTTACGATCTCTGAGATACGGACAGAGCATAAAGAAACTGGCGAGCGTACAATCGGTTCGCTCCGATGTACCGCTGAAGAACTACCGGTACAAATGTTAGATGGACGGAGAGTGGCATGCGAAGCTACACGTGCTATTGGCAGGCATTTCAAGCAGACCTGGACATCATCAAGCTCGGGGCGAGATAAGGAGAAGGAATCTCACAGTAACCCACGTAAAATATGCTGAGCGCAAGGGTCCATTTGTTGTTATCCGTGCTAAAAGCGAACGTCAGAATACATTCTGGCCCATCGTCATCCAGCGACAGCACACATTCCCTAACATCCAATTGAGACCCGTCATCGCCAGCGGGAACCGATGACTCACGAAATTTTCGTTAAAGGCCGTGAGGGTGTGTGCGTTTCCGCTTCACACAAAAGATGAGCATTTAGGGAAAAACCAGGGTAAGGACTTGATTCCGTACATATTTGTGCGGTCTGCGCGGGAGATTAGTCAAACGGCGGAGAGATAAGACGCAATCCATTCACCGAACTGATTGACTATAAGCAGCCAGCGAAGCGCCGATTAGTACTTGGCGGAGGAGAAGGGGGATGCATCCACTTACAGATGTAACTGGTATCCTGTTTGTCAAAATTTGCGAGCCTCGAGCGGGTGGACGCACCTGCAGACGATGAGGGGAAGAACTACCATATCAATCTTATGTTTGACTGCTCGCTGCGAAGGAGCCAGGTCACTGGTTGTCCAAAGAACGCCAAGAACGAGACCGGACCTCTTCCGCCTCCGTGAACTCGACCGTCTCAGCGTCACGATTGACCGCGTCGGCATAGGCAGGATCCAGCGGCGAGAAGAAGTGCTTCCGCGACGGCTTCGGACCTAGCTGGCTTTGGTGATAGTCTCCGTCCTTGTTGGCATGCGAAACGTCGCTGTCGCGTTCGACGTCCAAATTCTTCGTATCGTGGTCCATGGCGAAGGAGACAAGAAAGCCGGGGATGCGTTCTTCAACCGAAGCTGGATTTATATGAATCCGGGGTAAACCGCGAAGCGCGGGTCAGCTGCTCCGCCGAAGCGGCGCTAATCACCTGACCGTGAGTTGTAGGTCCCTCTCAGAGCCTCATAGCACACGGTGCAGGCTCCATTTCAGCCCTACACGACTGTACATGTCTGGTTACGTGGAGAAACTACCTCTGACCTTGCAGAATTGGCGTAGAACAAGGAAGTGATTTGTTCCTTGGGCCAATTTGACGTCCAGCTCGGGGAAGGTAATCTCCACAGTGCGGTGAGAATGAAAATCTCCGTCGTCTAACGTTGTGCAGGAAATTTGGAATTGGGGAGGAAATCAAAAGGAAATAGACGGAGCACAGACATACACCGAGGCCGGTTGAACACCGAAGAGAATAATCAGAATACAAAGAAACTAAGGTGGCCGGGACCAAGTACATAGAACGTCTGATTAAAATATTCGGGAAAGGACGATCCAAAACAAATCCAAAAGGAAAATCGCATTGATGTCGATGAGTGCGAGTTGAGGCTCATTGGAATAAGAGTCATCGCCTTCGTGGAAATCGACAATTTTTTGCTGACGAGGATTTGACAGAGTGTGATTCTGGGTTCAAGTACGGACATTGGCTGCGGTAAGACTGGGAGCAATGCGGCGGGCAAGTCTAGACGGCCAGAAGAAAGAGTCGCGTCACGCGTCACGGTGCGCGTCACACCCAAATCTTCTTGGTCAAAGACTCAAACCACCATGAGCGGCGACAGCCGCAAGCGCGACTCCTTTGCGGCCGAGCTTGAGCGGGGTAAGTTCTCCTTACGCCGTTTCCCACTTGATAGGTTCTAAGCCGCCAATTCTGACCAGTTCCTTGAATTATGCTCTTGTTTCTAGACCCCCATCTATCGTCCGCAAAGCGGCAGCAGCGAACCCAGGCCTTCACCTCCAACATGGCGCACGCGTCGCTCGAGCGGAAGCTTGTGGCAGCGCAGACCACCAAGATGGAACTGGAAACAAAGCTGAGGGAGAAGGACATGCTGATCGAGAAGCTGGAACGCGACCGGCGGTGGTTTTCAGACCGTGAACAGGAGGAACGAGAAGAGAAGGAGCGAGAAGGACAGAACACGAGGAACAAACGGTTAGTATTTTGTTTCTCGCAACCTAGAAGTATGTTTCAATTCTTGCATTATTCCAGGAAAAGAAAGACAGCGAACTCCGCACCCTCCGAAGTTCTCTTACTGCACTGCGGGAAGAGTTCGACGACCTCCAGGACGCCCATTCGAGCCTGACGCGGAGTACCTCGCAAACAATCGCGTCTCAAAAGTCGCAAATTACGACATTAACCCGACAAACCTCTCTCTTGGAAGAAGAAGTTTCTCAGTTTAAGCTCTTGGCGGAAGAACGAAGCCAGACTATCGACGAGATACAAGTTCAGTTCCAAGAGCTTAGCAGCGCGCCGGAAAACAAGGCTGCAGAGCAGGAGAACAACGATATGGCAGTAGTGAGAGAGGAGCTACATCGGCAGGCTGCCTATTTGCGGGCACTCGAGTCGACCAACGTCAAGTTGACCTCGGAGCTGGCTGTTCTGCGCGACCGGCATACGAGCATTGAGGTGTTGCGGGAAGAGAAGCGGGGGCTGGAGCGCAAGCTTCAGCCCCTCGAGGGTTTGCGCGAAAAGGTGGTTAAGCTGGAGGCTCAAGTGGAAGCCGGGAGACAGGAACGCGAAACTTGGTGCGCGCGGAGTGGTTGCGATGTCCTTGCGCAGTGTTCTAATCACACTACTATTCAGGGCCCGGAATCAGCAGTCCGACGCTATCTCTACCTCCCCACCCTCGAAGACGCCGGTGGCCGTTACCCAAGGCCTCTCCGCCCTTCGCCTTAAACACGCTCAGCTTTTCGAAGACCACGGCGCAACCGTCGCACTGCTCCGCTCCAAAGAAACCGAGCTTGCCAACGCCGAACTCCGCGTCGCAGAAGCGCAGGAAACTATTGAGAAGCTTGAAAGCGAGGTCAATGTTCTCAATGACAAGGCTTTCCGTTGCGAACAAAGAACATCCCTCGCAGAGAGGGAGGTCAGGTTCATGAAAGCCCTGGTGGTGAGCCTTCTCTTACCATTTCCATTCTGTGTCATCTCACGGAGTATATTTAGTCCAGCTTTTCTTTGGAAGAAGCGAACAAGGAAGGCGTCTCAATGGACGATGCGCGCGCAGAACAAGTACAACAACTTGAGAAGCTCCTCGAGGACTACAAATCCGCGAACTCGCGGCTCTCCCAGCAGATCAACGATGCTGTCGGCCGCGAGCCGGTCGCGGCCACCGAGGAGCGTAAGCAGGAGCTCGAAAATGAGCGAGTGGCGAGTCTCAAGGCTCAGCAAGGTTCGTGCCCTGTATTTTCTTCGTGATCAACCACTCATATTTCCGTACGCCGCAGCCCTCGATGCAGCGTTAGCAGAGTCGGAAGCCCAGCTCGAAAAGATCGAGCAGCTAGAACAAGAGCTGTTCGAGCTTGGCGGCGAGATCGCCGGCGGGCGGCACGTACCCCCCGGTGTGCGCGTGTTATCGTTTAAGGATACGCCTGAGCTGCTGCTGCGAGACAATCCCGAGACGCGGCAGACCGAGATGAATCGCCTCAAGGAAGAGAACACTGCCCTAATACTCAGAATAGAGGAACTTCAGCAAGGCGGTGCCCGCGTCGATAGCGGTCCAAACGGTGGAGAGCATCTCATCCCGAAGGAGAGCTGGTACGCGGTGTGCAAGGAGCGTGACGAGCTGCAGGCGTCCGTGAAGCAGAAGGAGACGCGGTTAAAACGACTGCAGGAGGTTTGTTGCAGCTTTGTTTTCGTATTGTTGTTCTCACCAATCTTCATTTCTTACAGATATTCTCTTCCAAAGCCCTGGAATTCAGAGAATCTGTCGCGGCCCTACTCGGCGTCAAGCTCGCGTTCTTCCCTTCCGGCCAGGTCCGTGTCACCTCCCTCTACGACCTGTCCGCAACCTTCGTCTTCAATCCCTCGTCGAATGGCGCTACGAATATGCAGCTCACGGCTCAGGGCGAGGGCGGGCCGGAGGACCTACCGAACCTGATGACATACTGGGTAGGGACGGAGCAGTGCATACCGGGCTTTTTGGCGAGTGTCACGCTGGAATTGTACGAAAGGTGGAAGAGGGATGGCCGGCCGACGCAAGATAAGTCTGAGGAGAACATTATCTCGGCGCAGTAATTCGACACTTTTTTGTATTTTTATTCATGGTCTACTTTCTTGCTTATACTTCATACTTCGAGTTCCACAATCTCGACTTTCCGTGCTTTCGCCCTCTCCCACTCTATTTTGTCCACATTGAGCTCTATCTCGCGCGCCTCGGCCTCACGCTCGAGCTCCAGCGTCGCCTCCTTGGCGCTTCCGCCAAGAGACGCAGCATAGAACGTGATCTTATGCGCGACGTGCACACGCGTCCGGAACAGCGCATGCAAGTCGCCCAACACGCGCAGGGCGCGGGCATGCGGGCCTACACGCGTGTCCGCCTCTTCCACGATGAGAGAAGGCCGCAGGAGGGCTGCGGCATCGCGCAAGAGGAGTGCAAAGAGCTGCGGGGTGGCCGAATCCTGCACACTCGTATGTCAGTATTCTTTTCGACAAATGGATGCGGAGAAGGGCGGACCGGGGGGAGGCGCGAGTGGAGGTCGGTGATTGCGCTGTCCAGGGTGGGGTGCAGAGTTTTTGAGGTACGGGACGTAAGGAAGGGTGTTAGCTGTGCGAATAGGGCGCGCGCGGCGTCTGAGTCAGGTTCGGCGGCGGCGGAGAGGGGGGAGACGGAGAGGTGGCGCGTGGCGTATGCGTATGCGATACTGCGCGCGAACGGATTGAGCAGTCTGTTATGGAGAAGGGGAAAGACTTACAATACGGCGCAGATATTATAGATGAGAGACAGGGAAGGCGAAGCTAAGGATGGAGGGACCTCGATAGGGTCAGGTGGTACCCCGTATCGTGTTGTGGACGACCCAGGAAAATCTTGAGTAGTCGCAGCCGGAGCACACCACCACGGCTCTTGCTTTTCGACTTCCAGATCTTCGCTTGCGAGGAGTTGTTGAGCGAGGTCGCTGGAGGGATCTTGCATCACCTTGAGAAATTTGTCGCGTTCAGCCGGAGTCAAGAGGGTCCATAGGTGATCTGGGGACGTCGATTCTGGTGACGGTCAGACGCGAGGAAGTCGATAATCGCACAACGCACCAAGATCAACGCTCTGCAATCGACGTGCAAGATCAGATTCTTCGGTCTCGTCTTCATCATCCAACGATTCAAATTCGCCCTGGGTACCACTTTCCTCTTCAAAGCGCTTCAAGAGCTCGAGCATACGTTGTCGCTCATGGGCAGTCTTGGATGGTTCCGCACGGATGTCCGATTCCACTTCCTTCTTGTAAAATGTCTCTGAGCATTGCGAATGAGCCTATTTATTGACATTTAAGCGACCTGTAAAAATCCTGAGCTTACTTTGGACGCACTTCAGAGCGGAAACAGGTAAGAGAGCAGTAAGGGACGTTGCACGTCGGACATGTATATTTGGAGAATTGCCGCCGACATCTAGAATTGAATTATATCGAGGAACGGATGCATACTTGCGAAAGACGCGTACAACCGACAGGTAATGGTATCTGGGGCAGGAGAAGCCATTGGTCAACAATGTCAAATAAATGAAATACTCGGCCCGATGTCCCGTCGATGGCGCAAGGTCGTTTGCTTATTGCGCCCACCAGGGATGACTGAACCACATATAAAAGACGGTCGTTCTGTTTGCAAATGTGACCCGGGCCCCGCCCTCTCTCCTGCCTCGTCAGACCTATACGCGAGCCTGAGCTATGGCTGTGCCACTGAGTGCCTACAGCTTGTGGCCAACTCACAGTATACTTCGCATTTTGGCTCACAGCTCTCGAGTCTCTTGGATGCCATGAAAAAAACCGTCTCTGGAACGGTTTTTTTCTTTCGCAAGCTCGATCGCGAGTCTTGTTCTCCAAGTTCCCAACTTATCCTATACTTGCTCATCGACTGCACTCTGTGTGTTCAGAGTCCCACGGCATAACTTTACATTCCGGCGGTCCACGTCCTCGCCACGTCCACGCCACGTCCGAACCCCTCTTTCCGCTTTCCCGCAACGTCATCACACTTTGACTCGCTGACCAACGTACCAATTCCCGATCCGTCGGAATATCCGCCAAAAAGTTCTGCGGATCACTTGCGTATGCGTGTGCGGCCAGTTTCACATCCCCTATAAGTATACTCTCACAGCACCATTTTGTGGTACCATCCTTTTCCTTCCAAATGTCCACTAGTACCATTGTAGTGCCTTCTGGGTATTTCCACCATCTTTTCACGTCAATTGCGACTCAACAGGTTCTCGCGCTCTAGCTTCTCCTATGTCGCGGCTGCCCTGCTGTCCACTGTCTTTCTTCTTATCGGGCAAAGTGCCACGGTCTCCAAACATCGCAGACTTGCAAAGATAGATTACCCCAGGCGTACGCCAATCTTTTGCATCGACAACGATCCCCGTCCAATGTATTCTTTTCAGTGTATGCCGACAACACGGAGATGGCGAACTCTCCCGCTGCGATTCGTTCAACTGCGTTCAGCGTCAGCGGCCCTCTCTCAGTTGATCCATTCGTCTTGCTCATGCACCAACAGGCGCGCACCAGAATGTTAGTTTCTCGCCCAGAGAAAAAGTGTTTCCTTGCTGACTTCCACAAGACTCTGGAAAACATCCCGCAGATATACCTAATGTACGGCAAAATATTGCTCAAAGCCGGCTCGAAACAGTGCTAATTCTCACCGATAGGACTGTTCTCGTCGGTGTGAAGCAACCCGTCCTAGCTGCGTCAGCGGTTGGATTATGGGTCGTTAGCCGCATCGTATATACCAGAGGATACGCGTCCGGAAACCCCGCCAAGGTTGGCTTTTTTTCGATTGCACGCCGAAAGTTTCTGACCTTGGTACTTGGAAAGCGGAACAGCAAGTTCAGCATGATGTGTTACATCCCGGCCATGCTGAGTGAGTACTGGTTTATTTTTTTTCAGACCTTCAACTGACAGGACTGGCAGCCTTTACCCTCGGCTCGATCTACAGTGTATATACACTCGTTTCGGAGGGAATTTAAAAGAGTTTGGGGGAGCGAGATGCCTTGGCAAATACACATCCTTAATTTTAATCAAGTCCAGTAGAAAACTGCGCACCAAAAGTTCAATTTATTTCTGGCCAATTTGTGACTTGTCCCTGTGCTCCAAGATTCTCGATTTATTTTACATCCCAGCGCTTCATTGTTTCGAATCAACCTCAGGCTCCTCCCGTTTTACATAGATGACTGATTATCTTGAAGGTGACTTTTAATCTGCTTCTCACGAGTCCTCCGAGTCGCCGTTCGTTCAAGGAAAGATTAAATATTCAAGATTGAACACCACAGAAATAATATCCCAAATGTGAAGAAACGAGGAACTCAGTCTCAAACGAAAAGATTTGTAAATTTTAAACGTATTGGTGACGAAACCAGTAATCGTTCATTGACCAGTTACTCAGACAAGGTTGGACAAGGTTCACATTTTTTCAATAGCTCTGGGTGTCCCTTGTTGGGCGCCAAAAAAAGTCTTCGAGTTCCTTGATCGCATCAATCGCATCAATGATTTCGAAATTACTTTGAAGATGTTCCCACGTGCAACTAACCTCTCCCTCCCTACTAGTCAATCAACGCAAGCAGCTCCACGCTGGAAATTAACATTAAATGTCGACCATAAACGTTCCTGTCGGGTCAGACATTTGTATGACACGCGAAAGCATCATTCACGCATCCACAGTTTTCGTATGTGGTCGCTGCAATGCTGTCGACCGTATTCCTCCTCTGGGCAAATCGTCGCCGTCAGCAAACACCGCAGGCTTGCGGGTATCGCATATCCCAGCGTAAATATGCAAGGCTTCAATTAAATTGTGACCAAACTGAGAATTGTGTAGTGTACGCGGACAAAGCAGAGGTTGCTGCGTCTGTTTCTGCGTTGAATTTAACTGCGCCAGCGTATTTCATCTCCAGTCGTCTGGCGCCTACTGACGGGTAAATAGGTGTCCACCAGAATGTCAGTCGACGCTCGGATATATATTCATCGTAATATTGATCGAGTTCACAGACCCTTGAATACTTGCCTGGTCTCTATTTGATGTACGCCCTTATGGTTCCTCACACACGCGTCTCCTACCTCCACTTCACCTCCAGGACCGCAATCTTTGGTGTCAAGTATCCCTCCTAGCCGCATCATCGCTTGGAATGTGGGTCGCCGGCGCGTCGCATACAGCATCGGATATGTGACCGGTGAGCCTGACAAAGTCCGCATATTTACATCCTCTCCGAGTCGATTCTGTACTGATTAAAAGTTCCATTCTGAGCGCAATAACATCGTCACCGTCATCTTTGCCACCCCGAGCATGCTGAGTTGAGAAATAACTTTTTTTCAGTCCATACTACATATGCTGACTGTTTTCTCGGCAGCTCTCCTCTGCGGCTCGACATACAGTGCTTATCAGCTGGTTGCTGAAGGAATTTAAGGGTATCCTCGATTCGGAGTCTCGGAAGTGAGCGGAGTGTTACCATTTGGCATTGAACCTTTTAACTTAGCTGAGACTCGGATGGGTATTATGTTTTAGTGGCTAACTATATGTATACTAGTACATGCAGATAGATCCCTATCCGTTTGCCTTGGACGCGCGTCGTACGTCCAAAATTTGAACCAAGATTTACGTAACTTTGAGCATTCCGTCGGCTTTTCCGGATATCCGCGTTTCCGCCAAAGTTTCCCTCCACGTCACGCGGCAACGCGACCGTTGAATAAAACGCACAAACGCTCACTGTCCGTTAACACTCCTTACTTGTTTCCCCACTACCATGTCTACCTTAGTTTTGCCTCCTGGGTACGCACACTAGTTCAAGCGTCGAAGTGCATGGCCAATTAATGTCTCTCCCAGAGCCTCCTATGTCGCTGCCGCCGTTCTCTCAACAGTCTTTCTACTCGTAGGCCAAAACCCGAGTCGTTTCGAAAGCTCGGGCCCGCTCAGGTGTCGAATATCCTCGAGGTGCGTCCCCACCCCGCCGTCAACGACGTCCTCAATCATAATTTTGCCTTAGCGTACGCGGACAAGGCAGAGATGGAGGCAAATGAAAATGCTGTCAGATTTAACTGCGCGCAACGTGTGTAGTGGTGTATCATCACCTCAGCGCTCATGCTAATTACCCCTACCCCAGGCGCACACCAGAATGTGTGTTTCCCCGCCGCCTTTCCTACACGCGTAACTGACCCATCTAGACTCTCGAAAATCTTCCGATGCTATATTCGATGTGAGTCGATATCATTATGCGCATACACTTCCCGGGCTTAATATTTCTTAGGACGCTTATTACAAGCCTTAAGTACCCGGTTCTCGCCGCGTCCGCGTTGGGGCTTTGGTCCCTCGCTCGCGTCGGATATACTCTAGGCTACTCCTCCGGCAATCCCAAAAGGTCAGTGCTTCAATGCTCAAGCAGATCAGAGGTCCTGACGCGTCGACAGCGCACCAACGCCTTGAGCATATTCCACTATCCGATCGCCCTCGGTGAGTTGCTTTCTACCTTTGTAATCCTATCTGACGGTCCATCTACAGGGCTGCTTATTTCCTCTACATACACTGTTGTGCAGCTCATCCTTGCGGAGCATTGAGAGAGTTGAGATGACTTAATTCATAGTAGCCAATTCAGTTCAGTTTTAAGCTGGCTCGCGTAAAATTCGCATACAATGTACCCAGACTGTTTATATGGAAGCTGAATTCAACGTATCATGAGGCTGAGATTTGAGGAAAGGATTTTGTTAAGAGAGTAACCAGAGAGTAACCCAGTATACGTGAGCGGAAGAAGGCGTCCCGTCCCGTGATCGCGTGCAACTAGTCTTGGGCAACCATGTTGACTCTTCTGCTAGCAGCTTTCACACTATGTTTTGGTTTAACGGCCTCTACCCAGGTTCCAATGTCCGGCTCCTCATTGCACCTATCATCTGTTCGCTCAGACGATTTCACAACCTTATCGCACTCTCGTTTCCCCAATCACCGTGTCCGTGTAAAGCAAAGCAGCTTTTGCGACCCCACTGTCAAGTAGCTTCACCTCTAGGCGTTATATTTTCTCCACTGAGCCATCTCAAAAGTGTTTACACGGGCTATCTTGATGTCGACCAAGGCGCGAAGCATCTATTCTTTTATTTCTTCGAGAGCAGGCGGGACCCCGCGAAAGGTATGTAATATCGCATTCTCTCCTTTTACCACGGTATTCAAAATTACTAGATGACGTGGTAATGTGGATAAATGGCGGACCTGGCTGCAGCTCTGCGATGGGCTTGCTCATGGAACTCGGTAGGTTGACCCTCTAAAAAATCCACCAGTTCTATTCCTGATCCATTTAGGCCATGCAGCATCGACATGAAAACGCATCTTCGAACGGGACGACCTGGAACCCATACTCTTGGAACTCTGAGGTGAGCGCATAACCGCCTCGTCAATTACCTTGACTCAATTGATCGACTCGGAGGCAAACATCTTCTTTTTGGACCAACCGTAACGTGTCGCCATTCCCGTTGCCCTGCTCATCCGCGAACCGCTTTTCCTAGGGTTGGTGTAGGCTTTTCGTATGCTGACTACGGCGAGACGATTTCGACGACCGAAGATGCGGCCAAGAACGTCTACGCATTTATCTCGCTATTTTTCGAGTCATTCCCCAATTCACTGGTCGGGCTCTCCATTTGTCCGGCGAGTCTTACGGGGTCGTCCCATTCCTTAGGAGGTTCTGACTCCCGCTAACTTGGAAGCAGGGCCGTTATCTCCCTGTGTTCGGGAGTGAGATTTACGACCAGAACCAATTGGCTATAAAGGAAGGACGCCAGACGCTGAATTTGCAGTCTGTCATAATCGGAAATGGAATTACGGACATATCTACGTGATTCCTTTCTTCTTATTACCGTTAGGTTTGCTCAAGTATCGCCCACAAGGTTGTACCCAGGACGCTACGACGTCGAATGTGGAATTTCTGCGCTTGATGTGCCTTTCCAATCCATAAGCACCTGCGTCCGTATGAAGGCTGCTGTGCGTCGCCCACGTCACTCAGAACTTTGAAGTCAATAAGTAGACCTCTCTTTCTAGCTCCCTCGTTGTCAAAAGTTGATGCAGACAAGCTGCATTGACCAGTTCGACGCCATCAACTGTCGCGCTGCCGTCAATTTCTGCGACAATGAACTCTCTACCGGAATGTGGGCCAGCGGTTCGTCCAATAAATTTTCTCCTAAGCTTGCACTAATACTTCTCCAGGCCGAAACGTCTATGACATCTCAAAGGTCGGCACTTCCTGGCGACTAAAATTTCCCGCTGACTCCCAAATAGCCCTGCCTCGGAGA